>JBBPDB010052376.1:0-10897 GCA_037974465.1 Brachypetersius altus | reverse complement strand
TCTCATAGGCCTTAGGGCTCTCTTGTGGGGTTATGGAGTTTTAACTTTTGATAAATAAATATGCTTTTTTGATAAGTACCCTGTGTTTCCTCATTGCCTGTTGGCTTGGTCCGTCACAGTATAATTATTAGAAGCATTATTGTAATTAATCAATAACACCAGGCAACAAAAAAATTGTTTCATTTTATTTTGTAGTGTTTCTTATACAGTCTCGGCACGCTGATTTTGGTGATAATGTTTATTTTCGTGTAGCTAGAAGGGTTTAGTAAGAAACTAAACTTCTCAGATCGGCTGACATGGTCTTTTGTTATACTGATAACTTGTTGCATATTAATATGTTGTTTGTTTCTTGTACATGTAGATAACAGAGGTGCTAACTCTCAAGCATTGAGTGTGAGACACACGCATCAGTGAGCCTAATATGAAAATAATAATAGCATTCTAACAACCTTATAATGAAAAACACACATAGAATTTAGTTTATCTTTAGAACTATGGAAGGTAGGAAAAACTGATGTGATTTTCTGTGTCAGCTTGACAAAGAAACATCAAAAATTGCAATGAAACAGATTTTTCATAAACATTTGTTAATCAGCTTGGAAAGAAGCTCCATTACAATTGTGGGAAACACTACACCACATATCAGTGCTCTGCAGTGTGGTATTAAGAAGACTGACTGAAAACAGTTCAGTTTACAGAACCTTATTACTGCACTGTCTTTGCACTTATAGGTCACTGCATTGAAACGATTCAGACTCTTGAACAAATTTCTTCATGTGATGTGCCGACAGGTGGGCCTTGATCTAATTGCTTGCGAATTTCCACAAAAGGCAATATATAACTATCCTGCCGTTTAGGTTTGCTCCAAATAATTCTGTTGTGTTTGTGCATGCATTTGCGTGATCCTAATTAATTCGAATCAAACAAGGCTTGGGCCCCCCTGCTCCGGTACATTCAGGAGGAAATTAAATATGCAGCTCAAGAGAAAATAGAACGAAGCTGTGCTTGGCTGTAAAACAAAAAAAATGTGGGTAAGTCTAAAGGCTAAATGGGTTCATTAAGCCTGAGAAATCCTCCCCTGCCCCTGCTGTAAAACTTTTTAATTTAGATTTTTTACAATCCCATTATCTGAAAGACAGCCTCTAATTGAGCTACCAAGAATTACTATGATTGCGATTTCTTATGCGTGAAGCACTTGTTGCGTTGTGAGACACAAATATAATCCATAATGTATGAAGCAACTTTCGGGATCGCATTACAAAAGGCAGCTTTGAGGATTTGACGCTGTTGAGTAATTACTCCAGTCTTATCTCTTTGTTATTTGGTTTATTGATTGGAAGGAATTGCGGTATAAAGAAGACTCCAGAGCAAACAGTTCTGCTGAGGCATTGGGAAGTGAATGACAGTGTGTTGTGGATTTACATCACAGAGAAACCAAACCCATATTGCCTTTAATTCACTTTTTGGAGCACTAATTCTCATTAAAGACTGACATGGCTTTAACATCTGTGTGAATGGAACTGTGTTGACACAGATTCAAGAGCAATCGTGATTATAGATCCCTGACAAATATTGCCATTCAATGAGGTATTGCTCATCTGCAAAATAATAACTCACTGGTCACTTACTGTTTAAATTCACTTTGCAAGTGTAGTGTACAGTTATTACATATTATGTACTGATCTGCAAATGTAACGATATTGTACCTGAGGACACATACTGAATTTGATTAAACCCCTTGTACCATGTATGAACCAACAAATAATCATTACAAAACAATCACATGTTGTCCCTTGAGTCATTTGGTTGCCTCTGTATCTGACTACATAAAAACCAATGAAACACTCTCCCTTGTTGGTATTGTTGTTTATCTTGTGTAGGGTGGCAGGATATGGACAAAAATGTGATGTTCGATAAACTTGCTGGATAATGACAACATTAGTTATGACTAATCTAGTGCATTTGAGTATGCAGAAAGTAAATACAGATTTTGTACTTTTCTATGTAATCGTAGTACAATAAAAAAATGCTTAATGCTTCAGCATACCAAGACATATTGGACAATGCCATGTGAACACAGTTTGGGGAAGAACCTTTTCTATTCCAGCATGACTATGCCCCAGTGCACAAAACAAGTTCCATAAAAAGATGGTTGTTTAGTGTGGAAAAAAACGTGACTGGCCCGCACAGTCCTGACCAACACCTAAAAAAATGTTATGATGATGCAGGTTTGTTGTGACAGTTGGCATTAATGTTTCCCCCTTTCTACATCTAACTCCTGTAGTGAGAATAGTGATCAAATTTGAAATATTTCCACAAGCAGTGCCTTTATAAGGCACTCGGTAGAAGAGCAATGCGGCTGTTAGCTCTGCATGTGGAAGAATGTGGGTCAAACCTGCCTTGGGGATTTAAATCCCTGGCCTAATATTAAACAAGATTTTTGGATGCCCCAGTCATGATTTGGTTCAGGTGCCTGGGACATGTTAAATATGGCTACCAATGCTGCATTACTGGCAATGTAAATACTTCAATTTGGTTGATCTGCTCTGCCACAGAATGTAGTGTTAACTTAGTGTGAGAAATCACATGACCTCATGACTGCCTCCAGAGGAGCCCAGCAAAAACTGCCATGCCTGATACACATCATACACATACACTAACCAGCTACAACCATGCTGTGCTTTAAATGGCCCACCACCCAAATGAAATGAGATGTACATGAGAAGAGAGCAACGCTGTGTACTTCAATTCAAATAAAATGTTTTCAAATCAACAAAACAATAACTATATAGTGGACCTTTGGCATTCCCTCTAAAATGGCTAGTGAGTAGAAGTTGATGAAGGTTATGGTGAATGTATACAACACAGAGATTACACATTTATGCACACTGACTTGTGCTTCCTGAGTGAGAGGCCCATGTGCTGCTTCATCTGCTGCAGTCCATGGTAGTCAGTGTAGATGAGGTCAAAGGGTAGTGGGCCTCTCAGGGGGCAGCTTCCTCTTCCAGGGGGAACACCAAGGAACCTGATGCATAAAAAAGAAAAAATCCATTAGAAAAATCCTGCATATAACAGATCTAAATGGAGCCTGAAAAGCAAGTGTAGTGAACAAAGCTAGCCATCCTATTCAGTTACAGATTATTTATCTGTTCACTCTAACTCGCTTTTTCCCCAGGTTCAGATCCCCCGGGAGCAGAGACATAGCTTTTTTGAATTTGCAGGTTTATTTCAATAGTTAGCTTATGTAATAGACCCCTTAGGTCTCCTTCTACTTAGCTCACATTGAACAACCCACAACAGGTAAAGCACTCTACAATTAAAAACACCATTGCTGTTTACTACTGGGCAGAAGGGTCATGTTGGTGTCAAAACACCAATAAATACAAATAGTTTTAGACCCCTTTCTTCATGGAAGGCCAGCAGGTTCTGGACTGAACATTGGGCACAACCGGCCGCTGGTATATTTGGACCAGCCAGGCCCAAAACTCTGGGTTTTAAAGTAGTCAATCCAAGCATGTTATTTATTTTTCAATGGTGCTGTTTGGAGGCTGCCCAGAATGAAATTATTACTGTATTTAACTGCTTATGCCAAAGAAAACGCACGTGCATGAATTACAGGAACTCAAAATAAAAGTTCCTTACTTCTGCCGTCAAAATAAAAGTACCCACATAAAAACAACAAGGAAAGCAAAACAACACCACTCCCCCTCAGTTGTGGGTCATCCTGATCACTTATCCTCCTTCCTGTCCACAAGTTTGCTCCCCTGACACCAACAATCTACATATTGCTCTGCTTCCTCCTCTGGAATTCTTCCTGCCCTTTGCTCTATTGGATCCCTGACTCTGCAGACTCACACGCTGCTTACAGTCGGTGTCAACTGCTCTCCACCCACTTACCACTGGCTTCTTCTTGCCTCACACCCTGACAACCACTCACATACCTGGACCAATGCAGGATCTTGCCCTTGCTGTTTCATCCAGTTCTCCACAACCCCAAGCCGCACTGCCTCAGCCAATCCCAGCTGCAGTCAGACTTGTGGTGTAGGTTGAAGTCATAGGTCCCCAGCTGGGTCACCTATTGCAGCAGCCTGACCTTGGTGGTACTCAGTGTTTGTGGCTGCCCTGTCACTATTCACTACACTGCTCAGGTAGCGGACTGCCCGCTGGAACAGCTAGTACTTCACTGGCTTCAATTCATGGGCCTCCAGCTGTCCATACACCTGCCCCAGATGCTCCAAGTGTCACCTTAAACTGGAAAGTATGTAATAATGTAACCCAAATAAATCAGAAGGAAATTATGTACCTGATCCCCAAACACCTCTGCATCAGTCACTGGAAGTTCCCTGGGGCATTACACAGTCTGAACAGCATCCGCTTGAACTGGTAGGGGCCCATGAGAATAGCAGTGGTGCAGCTGTGGCCCAGCTTACCTCACATCACTCCTGTCTGGGCTTCTCCAACTTGCAATTTCTCAACCTCATCCAAGATTTTCTTGGCTTAACTTCCCAGTTAGGCTACACCTCTAGTGTGCTTATTACAAAACCTACCTATTGGACAGTTGATAGCAATAAGGCCTGGATACCATTCTAGATGGCCCATCTCCATTTGGCCTCTTTGACTTTGGGCGACCCATCAAACCTGGTCATCCAAGCCAGCCTGCAAACCATGGAAACCAATAAAGCACTTTTTTCTGATGGCCATCCCCCTAAAACTATTTCTGCCCAGCACTAAGAAACCCACAACAGATAAGGCACACTAGAAATTAGAATCAGAAAACGTTGTTGATCCTGGAGGAAATTGCATAAGTATTGTGTCTGCTGTAAATAACATCACAGCAGACACAATGATGTCCCACACAAAAACAGGTCACCACAATTTATATATAGGTGAGTAATATGTTCACAACACACTCCCCTTAAGCAGAGAGAGTGAGAGAGAGCACGAGGAGAAGAGGACAAATCCCACAAATAAACCTATTGGCTTAGTTCACAGACACATCACTACTGTTCACTAAGCACTTTCACAGCAAAAAGCAAATCAAGTTTAAAGACCTAATGTAATAGCTCTTAACATGAGCCTCGGAGAGCCTCTGCTTCTGGATGTTTAATGTGGTTATGGACACAGACATGCAATTCGTCTGCAGGCGATAACAGAAAGTGAAAGAAGCACTTTGTACTCTTCCAGAATGCACACACACACATGCGTGCAGCACAGCACTTATGGGATAAGGACACCTCCTTCTTCCACATGCTAAATTTATTAATATCAGTCGTCAGTGCATGATAAGGCTCAATCTATCTAAATTTAATTCACACACACTTGCTCTATCCTGGATCATCTGACAGTAACTCTCCTCTGGTTTGGCTATGGAGAACTTCTGGCTGATCTGCAAAGACAGAGGATACCGCAGAGAAAATGTAAACTAACACTGAACTGCTCTATAAATGAGTGATCTTTCATTCAGGCCTGCTGGAACCCACCCATCTTTTCCATGTTCTGAGGAAAGAGAAACAAAGGCCACAGATGTATTATGAGGTTGTAAAAAGCACATCCCATGTGGGATTCATAGATAGAAGTGTATTGAAAATACAGCTAATAGCTCTCTTGTTTAGTAAAGACTACATTTTAAAGATATAGATAGATCTGTGTGGGGGCTGGATACTTTAGAAGATCATTTTTAAGTTGACAATTAGGTCTGCTCTACCTACATTTGGTTTGTTTTTCTTTTAAAATGGTCTCTGTGGGAATGTCTGTTGAAAGCCTGTACCAAGATGAACCCATGGTGGCAGAGTGGAAGCAACCCACAAGGCTCTAAAACATGATGCAAAACTTTAAACACAATGTGGCTATATTGTTGAAAGTCCTAAATTGGTCAAGGGAAGGGTGAAAAAACCCATTATTTATGGATGGAACTGGCCAGACGCAGTCTTTCAGCTTACATCACATGTAATACATGGAGTTTTAACCATATAAAAATGGTTGAAAAATGTCCTAGCTCAGAAACTGTTTAAGAACAAATGTACAAACAAATTGAGAGTTTGAAATTGCAGCTAATGTGTTCATTATTGCAATTGAGAAGTCTGGAATTGTAATTTAGAAATTCAGAATTGTTGGTGAGAAATTCAAATTGAGCATTTGAAATTGCAGTTAAGTCTAAGACGTGTTGCTGTCAAAGCGGCTACATGGCCATTCAGCAGTCCTTATTTTGGAACTGCCAAGTCTATAAGGGGGAAAAGGTGCTCTTTTGACAAGGCACACCGGTGGCTCCATATCAGCTACCATGAATGAGGATCCACTCAAAATAAAGGGCAACAGAGGGAGAGAGAGCGACAGGCAAGAGTAAAGACACACTTAACCCCTAGGGTCCAGCCCCAGGGACACACTCTGCTCCCTGCATGGACGCCAGTGACTTTGGGAAGATGCCCTGCTGCCCCAACATCTTCACCCTTCACCTACTTACACAGAGCACCACAGCAACTCTCTATGCACACCAACGAGCACTGATTCTGCCCCGGACACTTCACTCTTCCCTTCCAGAGTGTAAGAGCCAAAACCCTTTTTTGAGTTCTGTACTTATGTTTTCTATTATGTCTTGTGCAAGTCCCTTTCTCTCCTCCCCCTAGTGGCCAAGTGGCTATCTATTCTACCCTCCAGCTTGGCCACCAGAGTGGTTATAATAGAACAAAGGGATAACCACTACACTGGTTCAGACCTTAAGTTAGATGTGCTTCATTATACTTGAATGAGTCATACGTAGTTCACTGTGTGGCTTAACAAACAAAAAACCTTTCTCTGGTCAGGTTCAGGGACCGGACTTTATTGAAAACACGAGAACATCTGGATCTCTGGAAGCAAAATATGATGAAATGAGGGGGTGACAGAATACTTTTGTATAATAGGTATTAGGGCATTAACAGAAAATTCAACAAGTCGACGCCCCCTGAGACTAGTTGTGTTTTTTTCCTCTCTTCATGTCCTCGCTTGTGTACACAAAGCGATCTTTGCCTCTGATTGGCTGACGCTGACACGCGTCCCTTGACTTAACCAATTATTATAGCTCATTCATAAAAAGGGCGGTAACATTGGCGAGAGGGGAATCTAAACACAAGACCACAACAAGACGAGAGACACGGCAGCAGAGAAGACAGACACACACCACATGTGTGGAGATCCTTCACTCTAGACACACAAACAGCACGGAGACCTGCAGAACCTGCAAGTCTGTGTTAAAGAACAGTACGCTCTGCATCTGAAACTGCTCCGCTAGCTAACACGGCTGACGCAAGCACTGCAGGGAGTCATCGCACCGCAGCTTAAGCTGTTCCCATTTTCTTGAATTTACCAGAAAATTCAAGGTATTAGATTTTGTTTTGTTTTGTTTAATTTTCATGTTGACTGGATATTTTACAAAGAAAGTTGCTCAGTGTTGGACGGCTGTGTTCCTCAGCTGCGTGTGTGATGACGTCATCAAACGACTAGCTGACTCGACTTTGACGACGGATAAGTCGATCTGAAAAAATCTGAAGTCATTAATGCCCTAATGGTTATATATAAGTGTTGTTTCCTGCTTAAGCTGTGAGCTTTAATTTTATACCATGGATTCAGCTGTGATGGGTCAAAATACCATTTACTTTAAATAAAAGTAAATGTGCAAAGGCAGAAGCTTTAATTCCAACAAAGCTTTTGGCTCACAAAAGCCACCAAAATTTGATTAGGACCACACAGATAACCCTCAGAAAGCTAAGTCCCACGCTGGGCTCATTCCTGCAGAGTTCAACCGAACTACACTAATCTCTGTAGGAGACTTTTAATGAGTCATTTCTTACACGACTTACAAAGAGCTGAGAGGGGAGCTCTGTCCAAGACCTTCAGCGAAAATACCATAACCCTGTCTGACACAAAGTACTGTCAGTTTTGTATTCTGTTTTCGTCCAGTGGTGCCAGAATGGATGGTTTCCTGGCAGACTGGGTTTAGTTTGGTGGGGTTTGGCAGGAAAAAAAACTGCTTTGGCAGACGGGCAAAAAAATACAAATCAATTTTCTCATTTTTTTTCCTCATTCTTTATATAATAATAATTAGATGACGTATTTCATTTGACAGGAAATTTAAAACTTCTATAAAAATCATGGTTCTTTCAACCTTTGAAAAACACAAAGACTGACAGTGACAACGTATGAGGAAAGTTTGAAAGCAGAAAAATAGTGATTAACATCCCCATCACTTTATTACTGCTAAGGAGTTTTTGGCAGGTTTTGACATTTTTGGACTGAAGACAACCCTATTTGAGAGGCATTTTGTTTTTTTTTAATTCCAGAGCATGATTCTGAAGGAAAAGCTGCAGTCGACATGAATGTGAGTGGCAGATAAAGGATGCAGGAGAACAAGAATGCCTCACCCTTCATTCAGCCGGCAGTAGTCTGTCAAACACATGGAGCAAAAACGATCAGAAAGGAAAATCTGAGCTAAACTGATTAACACCAAAAACAGGTGAGACAATCAAGCAAGGTGCACATTAAATTTTTACACACGAGGCCGTTCTCTCCCCACATCTGTATATATACAGAATAGTGACCGAGCTTAAAAGCTAGAGGCACAGGATTCCAATCAAGGCTGAATGTGAGGTAGAAACCAGGGGATTCCAATCAGGGCAACATATTCTCAAGCCACTGGATTCCAATCGAGGTAGAATTCATTCAAGGGACGAGATTCCAAATGAGGTTAAATGAGCTCGAGCAAGGAGATTGCGATCTACATTCAAAGATAAAAGAGCTCCAGCAACAAGAATACACTCATTTACATTTATGGCGTTTATCAGACGTCTATTCCCTATCTACAGGAGACTTGGGGTTAAGGGTTTTGGTCAGGGATCCAGTGGTGGTGCTGAAGGTAGGATTCGAACCTATGACCGCTTGGTCCAGTCATAGTAAAATGTGCTTAAACCAAGGAATTGCAGGTAGAATGTGCTCAAGCTTCAAGACTCTGATCGAGGTAGAATGCTCTTTTGTGAGGGGATTCTGTTTGAGATAGAATGTGTTCAGCTGCGCTAATTCTGAGTGAGGTAGAACTCGTTGAGCAAGACGATTCCAATCGTGGTAAAAAGCTCTTGAACAAGTGGATGCTTGATCCAGCAGATGCTAATCATGGTAGAATGTACTCAAGATAAGATCAAGGTAAAATATGTTCGAGCAAAGGGATTGTGATTAAGGTACAAGAGTCACAGTGGGGGGTTTCCAATCTAGATTAAATCCACTCAAATGAGGGGATCGCGACTGTGGTTTAATATGCTTAAGGTAAAATACGGAAGGAGATTCGGATCAAGATTATATGTGCTCAAGCTATGAGAGTTCAACTGAGCTTAAATGTGTTTTCGAACAAGGGGATTCCAATCAAGGGAAAACGTGGTGTACAGTGAAAGCAACATGTGGCTCAGGAATCGGATCAAACTGCAAAAAGAAACGGTCTCTTTCTCCAATATTTTACAGATCAGTATGATGGACAATACAGTCCAATACAGCTGTGTATGGGGCAACACAGTGGAAGAACCTCGGACTGAATCCACCATCTTCCTTACAGTGTCCCAAAAAAAGACCACCATAAAGAAAATACACATTTCAATTGGCTTGAAGGTCTGACAGATCCAGAATATCCTCAGGAGTTTGACCCGAGCCCAGACATGTTTAATTGTTTCATGTTTCATTTTCAAAATGTCACATTTCTTGGTTTTTGGGCCGTGCACCATGAAGAGCTGTTAGCAAATGTCAGGGCTGGGGAAAAAGAAATCTATTTAAATGCATGAATAAACCATCGGGCAGCATGACGTCCATTCAGATGTGAGAGAGCGAGAACGCATTTAGAAGACACTCTCATCCAGAGCGACGTACATCAGTGCTTAAGTAGTCCACATCTGTTCTTCATACCCGTTTGCTTTTAAACAAGTTAAAAAGAATTTTAACCCTCTCAAAAATTACGGAAAAAAGGGTAAGAGCCCAATGTTTTTTTTTACGTACAATATGTACAAAAAATATGTACAAAAAGATTATTTAGGCATAAGACTGGTTAGTCACCAAGACAGTGAGTGACTGATTGCAAGAGGGAGTTTGTTCTTGGGGGGCAAAGACTGAAAACTGTCCTGATCTCTGAGAAGACAAGAGGTGGCATACTGCTTGATCAGTGCTGATAAGAGGGCAAGCGATAAGGTCGTGACCACAGGGAGCCAGTGAAGGGTCCATAGTAGAGGCGTGGTACGTGCAAATTTTTTAACCTTGAAGACCATTCTAGGCAGCTGCATTCTGAATCGCCTGAAGTGTCCTCGTTACCTTCAGTGGAAGTAAAGAGTTTGAAGAAAAGAAGCTGTCTTGTTGGAATTCAGCTTGAGGTGGTGGGCCGTCATCTGAGAGGAGATGTCAGCCAGACAGTCAGCGATGCGGGTCAAGACCTGATTGTCACTGGAGGGGAAAGAATGAATTGAGTGCCAATTGCATAAAAGTGGTAGGAAAAGTCATGCGAGCCTATTATACCCTCAAGAGAACCAGTATATAGAGAAAAGAGATGTGGTCCAAAGAACAGAGAATCGGAGCAGAAGACAAATTGGCTGCTCCAGCTGCGTGAAGTTCTTTGGAGATGGCTAGCAGTGCCGTTACAGTGGCATGTGCAGGGTCCTGAAGCCAGTTTTGAGAAGGAAAGATGCTGAGTTGGTTATAAACAGCACGTTCCAAGACTTTGGAAAAGAAGGAGAGAAGAGATACTGGTTTGTAGTTGTTGATATCTGAGTCCAGCGTGGGTTTCTTCAGAATGGCTGTGACTAGTGCGAGCGAGCAAACGTTAGTCCGTCACTTCCGCTAAGTGCAAAACGTTAGTGTTCCGTTTAGGACAGCACTGACCCACAGCAGTGCGCAC
>JBBPDB010052347.1:0-10898 GCA_037974465.1 Brachypetersius altus | reverse complement strand
GTTTTCGTTGTATATGTTGCCTTTAAGCCACATAATAACAAAATATGGAGTATCTTATCATTGTTATGCTGACGACACGCAGCTTTATCTGCCCTTAAAATTTGGAAATCCGGACTCGTTGCAACCCTTATTTGATTGTTTATGTGAGTTAAAAAAAATGGATGGCCACTATTTTTTAAAATTTAAACGAATCCAAGACTGAAGTGTTACTATTTGGGTCGCTGTCGGCTATTGAAATTTTAACCCCCGCTTTGGGTTCACTGACACCCTATATTAGACCATACGTGAAGAACCTTGGGGTTTTATTTGATTCAGATTTTAAATTTGAGAAGCAAATATTGGCAGTGGTGAAGTCCTTTCATCACTTAAGAATGTTGGGTAAGGTGAGGGGCTTTTTTCTTCGAATGACTTTGAGGCACTGATCCATGCTTTTATTTCTTCGCGCTTAGATTATGGAAACGAGCTACACTGTAAAAAAAAAATCGTAAAAAACAGTAAAAAGTCTGGCAGCAAAGCTGCCAACCAGTTACCGTTAAATTACAGTACATCTCTGTAAAAATTACAGCAGTTTCCCATATTGCGCTGTGATTTTACAGCCCAATTTTGGTAGAATTACAGATTTGCACTATTATAAAACATCTTTAAAAATGTAAAAAAAATCCCCAACAAAATACTGTGAAATTAACTTACACTTACATTTTACTACAGTATGATACTGTTTTTAAACAATAATGTTCTTTTTATTCATGGTATATAACAGATAAGATATCTCTCCTTAAAATAAAGAAACATTATATAAATTTACATTTACTTACTATTTCTTTAAATTCATATTATCCTTTTTAAACAAACATCACCTGTTATTTTACATGCATATCCTATACATTTACAGTAAATTACTGTTAAATATTATTAATATCTTTTTAAAAAACAGTCACCTCACTGTTTATCTAAAATATCCCCTTGTTATAATACACAACACTACCAGTAAAACATAGCAAAGAATTGTAAATTCACAGGCAATTGTTGTTATATAAAAGTCTATGGTTTCTATACTAAAGCTGTGGCTACAGTGATTCCCAAACTCAGTCAGTCCTCAAGCCCCTTGCCGCACTCGTTTTCCAGCTATTCCTGCCCTACCTGGATCAGGTGTGTCAATAAGAAGCTGGAATTTACCAATTCATTTTGTCTTCCCCAAACTCTACACTCATTTGAAATGGTATCTTCTAGATTCTGACTGACTGATCATACCTCATCCACGTAATCAGCAGTGGGTGGGGCAGGGATAGCTGGAAAAAAGCAGGCAGGTGGGGCCTGAGAACTGAGTTTGGAAACCACTGGGCTAGTACAAAAAACACAAGAATACAATGACCATTGACTTTTTAATTTTATTTAGATCTTGTACCAACAAACATAACACTTGAATATTTTCAACAAGCTCAAAACAAGCTCAAAACAGAGGTAAAAAGGCACAGCATTGAAAAGCATTGAAACTATAAACATGAAGAGCTGAATGAACTATGACAGCACTAATCACCTCGTCTTACATGTTCCTTAGCATTGTTTGTTGTAAACATGTTGGTGTTTTTCCATAGCAGGGAGTATAATCAAGTCAAGCCATGAGCAATGGCAACCATTCAAGCCATGTTAGCACAGTACAAATGGATTTTTATGTGGAATAGCAGTGTTAGCTTTCCAGGAAAATCAGGAAGCATTGGCTCTGCGTTAGCAGTAACTTGACACACACTTTATTACCATTGATTACCTATCTGGGGACACCTCAAAAACTGGCAAAAGTGAAGACAGAGGAACTTTATAATGACTTGTGAACCGCTGTGATTAATAAGTTTAAAGATGGTAGTGGTGCCAAGAAGTTTGCCAAGACTCTTTGCATCTGTGTCCACTGTGAAGCCCATCACAGCGAAGTGGAACTGGAAGGATAGTGAACCAGCTCAGGGAGTGAATAGTGAATGTGCACAAGACTACAATATCAAAGGTTTTACACTGTATGGAAAAAAAGCCACAACTAAAAAAATGTTGATTAGAATTCGCTAACAGACATCTTGATCTGTGCTGCATTCTGGAGTCATGTACCCTGACCTCAACAGAAAGAAGTGTCTGACAGACAGGACTGCCAATGTGCACATCCACTCCAGATAATGATACTGAGCTTTGCAGATCACTCAGAGTAACCTTAGGATTTGCTCTCACTTTTCTGACTAGTTTTCTTGACATTTTCTTTATTTTATCATACAGGCCTGACCTAGGCTGGTTCATTATGCTTCCAGTTGTCATATTCGCTATGATGCCCTTCACAGTTGACACACTAAGGCAAAGAGACTTGGCAATCTCCTTGGCACCACTAGCATAATTAAACTTCTTCATCACAGTGGTTCTCAAGTCATTAGAAAATTCCCTTGTCTTTTTTTTGCCATTCAATTGTATTTTTTCTACAATACAATTGAAGAAAAAAGCATCAGCAAGGACTTAATGAATAATAAATAATAAAAGGCAGTTGGCCTATAGTACTCTATATCCATTTTTACATACCTTAATACATTGTAAATTAAATAATAGATAAATTAATAGATGACAAAATAGTTTTCGTTCCAGTAAATTTGGCTTAGAAGCTTAGAGAAGACGCTTCCTGAGAAGACCTTCTTACAGCGAAATATGAGCTGTAACTGCTGATAAAGGAGCTTTCATGTAGCACTGAACTGCTGGTTTGAATACTTACATAAATGAAAACTTATATAAACACATTTAAAATTAGCATGTTTTATTTTAAATTACATTTACTAAATATGCAAAAAATTAAAGGGGTCTGAATACTTCCTGGGGCAGCTGTGTATGGCATTCAAACTCAAAAACAAGATCAAAACTAAATCTTAACATCAGTTCTGAGCCACATTCGTCTACATTTTCTACACCCTTTGCATCCCACTGCCAATCATTACTGATACTGCACAGTATTAAGCAAAATGCTGCTGTAGCTTAAGTCTGAATCAGAATATGTTGGGAAGGTACATCATGGACATGGACAACTTCAACCTGGTCTCACTCCTAGTTTGTTATAGATAAAATGTTTTACTGCTTTGGCTTCTGAAGTTCAGACCACATTGGGCCAGTAAAATGGAAAGGGTGTTGAAAAAAGAGTATCTTGTATCGAGTATCAAGAGTATCACTCACCCAGAGCAGTTAATCTACAGTATTTGTAGTTTTTCAGCAACTTTCAGAAATATGTCCATCATTTTAAGAGGGTTGGTATAGGGATGACGTCTCCTTAAGTCTTGGAAAATTCAGACCACTTTCTTCCATGATGTTTTAAGTATGAATACACTGACAATCTGTGAAAAAAATATGACCAGACATATATATTAGAGCAGAGAGCAGGCAGTCACACTGTATATTTATGTTTTGTTTTAGCATAAACATTATTACAGTACATAGTCTGTCTTGTCATTGTTATTATTGTTTATAATAGTATCTGTATCTAGATTTTGACAGCCCAGATAACCCAAATGGGCAGAATTTTAATTAACCCATATGAGTAAAAAGTATTTACTGAGTGCTAGTATTTTTGAGAATCCACACATCAGCCACATAGGCCATAAATCAATGGTTAGCATTGGATTAACTATGTTAAAAGGTTGAATTTGTCTAAGGCCCACATGTAACAGAAGAACAGTAGAAATTAATGTAGAGGATGGACCCAATTTGGCCAGCTATAAGGAAGACTTTAAATTAAAGTGTATGTGAATGATAATGAGCTAGGTAACTTTAGCAATAAAAGTGGATTAATCTGAAATATTTCTCAAAATGAATGTTTATTTAAGTTAGTTCAAGTTACATTTTTAGATTTTTTCATAAAACATTCCCCAATTGTACCAAAATGGCCTCAAAATTGGTCATTTTATGTCCACATAGGCCACAAATAAAGGGACAGAATCTGGATTAATGACTAATTAAGTAAAAAAAAAAACAACACCTTTTGTTGCCAGAAACCTCTCTGATGCAGTTAGAGACTGTATCTTAGTCATTCCCCAGTCCTTCATTAGTGGCCAGTTTCAGACCATCTTGGCTGGATATTTCTGAGTCAGGGCCAGTCTCTACCCGACAGTGATGCTGACGTCTGTAAAATTCCCAGCAACGCTGCAGAGCCTTACACTCCAGTACCACATGCGCACTACCATATCAGCACTGCTGTGCTAAGAATGGACCACCAGCCAAATAACAGCTGTCCTGTGGTCAGAAACGACCAATAATGAATAGGATTGAGGATACATTCTGCAGCAACAGGTGGGCTGCAGTTTCTAAAAGTACACTGATATAGGGGAGCTATTAGGGAGGTGACACTTATCTGGAGGTGCAGGGGTCGGTAATAGAAGGGGGGACGCAATTCAGCAATGCAAAGCAATAATAGCATTACTAATAGCATTACTAAGCTGTTCCACACCTTGTTGTTTAAAGGATATTGTTAGAAATGATTGAACATGATTTCCAATTAGGAGATCTATGTCTTAATTTAATTTGTTGTACTCAGGCCAGTGTAAATGAGGGACCTGTGTTACATTGCCTGAAATGATTAAGCCTAATTGCTGATGCAATGCAACGGAACAAAATGTCTCAGTTAGCTATTTGTCCGTTGTCATATTAACGGTAAATACTCATTAAACTATAAGCGGGCTTTAATTTGTTTTTCAGGTGCTGAGGAAAAAAAAACAAAAAACTAGGAAGTGAGGTGCGGGGAAATATGTCAGATGTGCTTGGACTTGCATTGGGCTCATTTCGAAAAATGCACTTTCTCTCAGGTTCTCAAACAGCGCTTGACTGTCAGTTCACACATGATCCTGCAGCTCTCCGTCAGTGTGGGGTTTCGTACCAACAGGTAAAGGATTCGCTATTCCATTCTGAAAGACACAAATCAATAAAAGGCATGCTGTGATTAGCTTAGCATCAAGATCAATTTCCACCTGCTAAATGCTAGTTGGAGGCTAGGCCACCAGTGATTTCTGATGTAAACCAAACTCAACAGTGTTGAAATATTGGGAAAACCAACCCTCAAATGCAGTCGTATATATAACAGTGAAGATACAGTGATGAGCCACAGCATTAACACACTGACAGGTGAAGTGAATAGCCTGGATTATCTCATTCTATGCCATACTGCCTGTCAGGGGGTGGGAGGCAGCGAGTGAACAGTCAGTTCTTGAGGTTGATGTGTTGGCTAGACAACTAGGTCAGAGCATCTCTGACAGGAATTGTGGGGTGTTCTTGGTGTGCAGTGGTTAGTACCTTTCAAAAATGGTCCAAGAAATGACAACCTGCAGACTGGAGCGACCAAAGGTTTATGGGCATGGGGAGCAAAAGCCAGTCAGTGTGGTCTGGTCCCTCAGAAGAGCTACTGTAGCACATATTGCTGAAAAACTTTCATGCTGGCTAAGACAGAATGGTGTCAGAACACAAAACGTTTCCAGAAACTGGTCCCATATTGGCCTCTGTCCACCACAATAGGCATATGAGCATCAGAAGGTGGCCTGGTCTAATCATGTGGATGTATTGGCATCATTTTAAAACCATATGATAATAGTCATGGGTTTGCTGGGTGGCCTAGCGGTTAGGGCTTTGCCCCTGCAATCAGAAGGTTGTGGGTTTGAATCCCAACACTGCTAGTGTCATCAATCCCAATCCCAGGGTGTCCGCTATTGGTGGCAGCCCACTGCTTCACTTGGTGAATGTGCTGTAAGGGGACACTATAACACAGTTGGTTTTCTATCACACAGATAATGAAAGATGTCTTTCATGGGCATCGTTAGGTCTATTTTGAGGGGTCTGAAGCCCCTCCCAAAATGATCCCAAGCCACCCTAAATTATTATTCTACTATTTTTAAATTATATATCCAAACATTTCACACAAGATATCACTGAGCGTAGATACGCACTTTACAAATAGAAACAAGACTATGAATTGAAATGAAAAATAATAAGTCTAGCTATCATTATTGGATTAAAATGATGTACTGGTAGCGCCGTTTGTACTCAGTTCAACAGAATAACTGTTCACTGCTTAACTTTACTTGTTTTCTTAAGTGAAAGGAAAGGTTTGGTGAAAAGTATTCAGCCCTCTATACACGCTAGCTCCATCCTACAACCCTGGGGGCTAAGTCTTTCTGTCCTAGTGACGTCCCTGTTGGCCAATGTTCAAGTAATGATGAACCCCTGGAGTTTTGTTGTACAAATTCAGGGTGATCACAATTAACCGTAAATTGTATTTTACTTTAGTTTCAATGTCAATCAGTCATTGCAAAAGGATTTTTTTACAGTAATAAACTTTTCAAACCATAACACCTCGTCTTCTCGTCTACAGTGTTAACCGGATGTGGATTGGAACTGAGTGTGTTTCTGTGGTCTATGATAGTAATGTAAGATAACACCATGTGTCTTTACTGTAATTGGTAACTGGCTTCTAAGGTTGATCCTTAGCAGAGTTAGGCTGTGACATCCATTCTCATTTTGGTAATGAAATAATATTTGATGGGCTCCGCTGTAAGTGTTTAAACCCTTTGGGAAGAGAGTGATAGCAGTCCCATCGTTATTCTAGTTTAGAATTGCAACTTATTTCAGAATATCTAATTACCCAAACACCGTTTTCCTGTTTTTGCAGCTGCCGCTGTTAAAACCTGACATCCTGTCAAAAACATGGGGACACCTTGATTTCTTTTCCAGTAATGATTCATTTTTCCTGTTATTTAAAAATACCTGAGACTGTTTTATTAACACATCTATTGACGAATGCTTTGGGTATATTGTGCTTCATCTTTATCTAAGTGTCTTCCGAAGAAATATAGAAGGCCGGTAAAGGTTTTGGAACTGTTTGTTTCTCCAAAACCATCATTAAAACCATGAAACTTTGGGCCAAAGGATTGTTTGTACAGCTGTACAGAGTGTTGACATCACAGGAAGGGAATAAAATGCTTTTAAAAGTTGCTTCATGTTTTCTGAAAAAAATCCAAAATCTGCCAACTGAGAAAGAAAACATGCTCATTTATTAAAGGGCCCATATTCTACATTTTCTTGCATTTGAGTTTGTAAGGACCATGTATGATGTTTGTTTGGGTTTATGTGCCAAAACCAGACACAATTCATTTTTCATGCTCAATTCATGTTCTTTTTCCAACCTCTGCCAATCCCTGGGAATCAAACAAACTGCACTCGAGGTTCATACTCTGTCCATGGCTAGAAAAGGATATGCAAATGCATTGGTTTTTGTGATATCACTTTAAAACAGGCTTTTGTGCAGCTTAAATCCCATGTATGGAGTGAATAGTAGATTTTAAAGGTGGAGTGTTTCTTTGAACTGAAAATCGCTTTGGATATAAGCGTCTGTCAAATGCTTACTTATTTCTTTAAAAAAAAATTCCCTTGACTTCTCCAAGACTTGTGTTGTTCTTCTCTATGGCTTATGAGTTGGTGTTGGCTTATTATTTGACAGTTGTTGTATAGATGTTCTGACTGCAGTATCTTGGTTAAATAGCTGACTTGGATTTAAGCTGTTTTCAGGTAAGAAACAGTTGTGGACTTCTTAAGTACTGATGTACGTCGCAGTGGATAAGAGCGTCAGCCAAATGCCGTAAATGTAAGCATAATGTAATATTTTTTAAAAAGCAATGCATGATGTGAATTGGAAGTTCTAAAACATTTCCCTTCTGCACCATGTGTGAAAGAATCAGGAAAGATTTCTGAACAAGCTTAGAATTTTAGCTTGATGATTACACTATACACTATATGAGAAAAGTTTCATGACACACCCGTTTTCCAGGGTTTGGCCTGGGTTCCTTATTTCCAGTGAAGGACAATCTTAATGCTTCAAAAGACATTTTGAACAACGCCATGCTTCCAACTTAGTGGACACAGTTTGGGGAAGAACCTTTTCTACTCCAGCATGGCTCTGCTTCAGTGCACAAACTCCATAAAGACATGGCTGGAAGAGTTCTGGTGTGGAAGAACTTCACTGGACCACAGAGTCCTGACTTCAACCCCATCCAGCACCTTTGGGATTACGTATTGGTGCGTTGTGATGTAATAGAAAAAAACTTTGAGTAGGACAAGCATCATTACAGTTCCATCAAAAATCATGAGAAAACAATAATTCAGTCTCTTAAATGGTATGGTAGAGTATGACAGATTGGGATAAATATGACATGATCTCATAAGTTTTGTAACCATATGTGAACTTTTGACAGGAAAAGACTAAAGGACTAAAGATTAAACAAACATTAACAATAAAAACTCATCTCTTATGCCATTTTCCCTGAGTAGCTGTGCAACAGGTCTCTCATAGGGCAGCTTAGTACTGTGTGTGGAAAAAAGAAGAACTAGTTTTAAGACTGTAACGGTACATGTATTCGTACCAAACCGTCACGGTACATGGGTCTTTTGGAGAATACATGGTACTAGGGAGAAGACGTGATTAAAGTAATATGGAATCACAGAGGGACCAAAAAGCGCAAGTACATCATAAACCTGAGTCGTAGTGTGGTGCAATAGTGCCACCTACTGGCGTAACACTTCTGCTGCCTTACATATACATGAAAATATAAGCAAGAGTGTGTGTTTACTGGTTAATACACTGCTGTTTATTAAAAATAAACAAAAACAAACGAACCATGATCTTTCTGTACCGTTACACTACTGCCTGTTCAAAATAAACAGAAAAAAGCAAGCACTGGGGATTAGTTGCTTCTTCCTGTTGTACCGAACCCGTATCGAACCGTGACCCCAAAATCGAGGTACGTACCGAACCGTGACATCTGTGTACCGCTACACCCCTAGCCACCACATATAAGTAAATCACAGTTTACAGGTTCAGTGAGAAGAAACTTGGAAAACAGTACATTCTTTCATAGAGGACACATTAAGACTACTTAGACCTTGCTCAAGAGAGGAAGAGAACTAGATCAGCACTAAGCAATCCTCCTGACAGTAATGAGCTGATAGATCACTGTCAGCGCTTGCTAAAGGGGGAGCAAGACATGAAGAGGCTGCTGGTTGGATGATGCTCCAAAATTTATGAGCACTGTTTCAAAATTCAGCACCAGGGCGAAGGAGCCTGTTCTCGACATCAGACATTTGACACATCTCTGAGAGGAGAAGTGATCTATAAGTGATACGGCTCGAGTCTGGATCCTAATCATGCAAAAACACTGTAATTAGGTTCTCTCCGCCTCACGTCGTGAAAGAATTACGCTCCTAAAAAGCATCGGACCAGGCAGAGATGATTTCTCCTCGGCTGGAGAGCGACCAGTTATTGAATTTCCCCAAATTTCCTCTGATCTCTCGAAAAGAGAATGATCCTAAGAGAGAAATATATGTTACGCTGGACATAAAAAGCAGTATCAAGATAAATCAGCTCCATAGGTACTTATCTAAGAGGTGTCCCAGGGCAGTGGAGACATTGGCCATGTTTTAAAAGGCAATGTCTTGCTCCATCTCCCTTATCAGCTATGGATGACATGATAAATCCTGGGCGCCGGGAGATGATGTGTGTACTCCATCACTCAGTATCCGCACAGCTCAGCCTGGCCTTCTGTTATTATTCCACAAATGGGCCATAACCATGGTATGAGATGGTATGATATAGTGCTAGCGGATACAGCCTTGGGATTTCCCATGAGCTTTACAGGTTGGTTGGTATCTGCTTACGTGCAAGAAATATGAAAGAAAAACACACAAATCTTTTTTTCTTTTTTTACTCGATCACCAATTTCATCCAGTAGCTTGGTCTCCTCCAATCACATGATGGTAATGTGGAGGGTGAGGTTGAGCACAGGCTTGCTCTGAGTCACAGAAAGTGCTTGAGCTGATGCTAACAATGCTTGCATCAGCTAACAGACACCCGCAATGACTAGCATCCCGTCAAGTGATGGGGAGTGGGAAGGTCATCTTATCCACCCGGAGAGATCAAGGCCAATCGTTCTTTCTTGGGTTCCTGGACACGGACAATTTCTGCTTCTTTTTTTTAATGAGAAATATGTAAACCAGCGCTGCATGACAGCACACTCTGACAGTAGGTACCATAGTGTACCGAATAACAGAAAAACCTTCCTTTTGTTCCCTCAATAATATTAACATAGTTCTAAATAAGGCGTCCGTGTGTTTGGTTTGAGACTAACCGTTTACAGACCTTTATTTTCTCTAAGTGGATGCTGGGTTCTGGGACTGAGATGATCTGTCTAAAAGCTTGTTTAACACCCTTTAATTTGTCTGAAGGAACCTTTAGAGCGAAATAGGCTACCTAGTTTTTCATCTGTCTGGGTTGACTGAAATAGGTGTAAAACAGGAATTGGATTTTAATGCTCTTTAATCCTTTTATGATTTTGCATTTAATGCTCACTCTGAGCCCCTCAGCTGTCTTCACTCTGTTTGTCCTACTCTAGCGCTCACAAATCCACTCTTGTACCCCCACACAGTGCTCAGGCTTTTTATTTTCAACTCATCCAGAGCAATGAGATCCGGAGCTGGCCTTATACGCAAGGACACTACAGCCATCAGTCTCTGTGCATCTCTCTCTTCTCTCTCTCTTCTCTCTCTCTCTCTCTCTCTCTCTCTCTCGCTCTCTCTCTCTCTCTCTCTTCTCTCGCTCCCTCTCTCTCTCCTCTCTCTCTCTCTTTCTTCTCTCTCTCTCTCTCTCTTCTCTCGCTCCCTCTCTCTCTCTCTCTCTTCTCTCTCTCTCTCTCTCCTCTCTCTCTCTTCTCTCTCTCTCTCTTCTCTCTCTCTCTCTCTTCTCTCGCTCCCTCTCTCTCTCTCTTTCTTCTCTATCTCTTTCTTCTCTCTCTCTTTCTCTGTCTCTCTCTACTCTCTCTCTCTCTCTCTCTCTCTCTCTCTTTCTTCTCTCTCTC
>JBBPDB010052327.1:0-10898 GCA_037974465.1 Brachypetersius altus | reverse complement strand
TTTAATGCGCGATAAGAATCTCGTGCCGTTAACGTGCGTTAATGGCGTTAACGGACAGCCCTAATATATATATATATATATATATATATGTTCTGAAATAATTTGTTATTGTTTTCAGATGAACCAGCATTGCTTGCATTGTTGTAATAGCGGATAATGGCTGTCATGTTAGAGACCTCTGTATAAACGCTGTATATTGGTGGGATGATGGGAATTTTGTTCATCCCAATGAGTTATCAGCCAATGTTATTGACCAGCTGATATGCTGGTTGGGCCCTGGTGCAGACTATTATTCTGAAATTTGCAGAAATGTCATCATGAACACTAGATAACTACAGTGTTGTGTGTATGCCACAGTGCAGCGATGGATCTAATGATGATTATGAAGCTGTAATTGGAGCACAGCTGTGATGAATGGGTTGCCGAATGAAGAGTGGCGTCTAAATGATTTGGCGGTGTTTGAATTTATTTGTATTTGTTTGCATGAATGAGCATTAATCCTGGAGACTGTTAGCTGACTTCATTTTGAGTTTGATTGTGCTAAGTGTCAAGGTTGCACTAAGAGAATCAGGAAAGTCTAGGGAACCTGCGTCGTTGTTTCAGAAGCCCAGTGTTCCTCCAGAGCCTGGATCACTTCATCTGCTCCTTCTTCTCCCTTCCTTCATAAATCACTCGTCTGCAAGACAGACACCTTCCCCGCTGTCCAGCACCTGTCAGGCTCAGGGACTTAAAAGAGGCCGTCAGACACAGCTGCAGTTTAGAGAGTAGACGCCAGATCCAGCATTTTCCAGTTTATACACGTTTACCCATGCTGCATGCAACAGAAGGCTTTATTTCCCAGTCTCCCTTTCCTACTCAATCAGAACGCGCCATGTGTAATCTGTCCACAATCAGAGGTGTTCATGAATTTCCTCAGGCTGTTAGTCTCTGAGCACCGAGCTATGAGTGTAGCTCACTGGGAGAAATGGCATTACTGGATTTCAGCTACAGTAAACAGCTCCTTTTTCCAGCAACAAGAAATGAAACTCTGAAAGGAAATCAATACAGAACGGCTGAAACAATCACAAGGTGTTTTTTAGAGCAGCTGGCCTATTTGTTCTTTAATTATTGTTGACACCTTGTACCTCGTAGCCATTTTATTTCTTTTTTCCTGTGATCTTTCGTGTACAAATCAACGAGCAGCCCTTCAGGCAAAGACATATTTGGATTTAATGTAAAAAAAAAAAGAACTCTTCGAAGTCTAGTGTTTATTGTTGTTTGGCTATGCATTCAATTAATATAAGATAATTCATGCGATCACCTGTTTTAATAACTTATTACGTACTTAAGGGCATAATTCATTGTTTTCACATTCAAAGTACACTTATTTGATACAGAAAAGATTGAATATCTAAATTTGACAAGAACATGTTGCCTTTCCAAAATCAAAACAGGAATTATCAAATTCATTCTGTATATGAGTGGTCAGGATTTAAAGTTTGTAATCTGGACTTCTGATGGAATTTCTCTGTTTTGTGCATGAAAACACAAACAGAATTAAACTAAATGTAAAAGAGACACAACGTGTATAAACTATATGGGATAGGGCATCTATTTGAGTTTGTCTTCACAAAAATCAAGTTAAGGGTGCTTTTTAACCTTTTCTGGAGCTCTTATCAACTTTAAACATATCCTGTGTAGTGGTATCTTCATTTTGTGATTTATAAATCATGTGCAGGCTTGTGCAATCCCTTTTTGAATGTCTGTATGCCCTATTTATACCCATTGTTTCCTTTAGTATGTACAGAGCTGTATTGAAAATTGTGGATTTTGCGAGAGAGTGACGGAGAGGAAGAATGAGATAGAGATGCCAGAATGGACTGGTTCACCACAGCAGTTACAGTGGAAGTGCTACGCTCTGGGTTTTTGTGCAGTTAAAGTCTCAGCAGGCCCTTGTCATCATGGCACTGTCCACATCACCAGCCCACTGGCAGTAAAACTACATAGTCATCACCTCCACACAGCTGTGGAAAAACAGGAGATGTCCTGCACGATTTAGGTCTCCGATGAGGTAAATGTAATTTGTTAAAGGCAACTTTACCTTTATGCAACCAAGACATTACACCCCAGTTTAAGCAAGAAACGTTCTTTGTTTATGAAACATAAAAAGGTTTAATATAGTTTGTTAATACTCTTCATTCCTCTGTCCATACAGTCCATATATTGGAAACAAGCTGCAAGAACAGCCTATTTTAATGTATTGTGTTTGTGTCACAAACCCAGTTGTGCTTACATGTTGTTAAGCCTGTAGCTAGCAGCTTAGTCACCCAGTCACAGATTATATCGCCTGCTTTTGACTGAGACACAATAAATATTAGCCAACCAGTCATTTATTGTTAATAAATAATATAATAATAAAAGTTGAACAATGACAAGTTAATTGTGACTGATTGGAACATAAACACCATAGTTGGACTTGCCGATGGGCTACTGAATTGGACAGTTAAGCTGAGGATGGTTTGGTTAATAACCTCAGATTTTCTTTGCTCTTTGTAACGTGTGACAGCGTTTATGGCATGAGCCTTTGTTTTACAAATTAATTATTTTTTTTCATCTCCTAAGACTCCTAAGTACTGTGGGATTTAAACCTAAGAGAATTCTGGATGCATTAGATTGGTCAGATTGCTCTTCAGTTGCTTTGTGTTTTTGTCTGTGTACTCACTGGTGAAAAGAAGAGCAGTGTTTAATAGCCTTGTGTCCCTTTTTACAGTGTATATAACATAGGTAAACAGGTCATAATCATCAGAGATAAGTTTATGTGGGTTCTGTAGTGTTTTTCCTGCTGAAATCTGTGTTTAGTTTTTCCCGCATGTACAGTTTTTGTGATGGCGCTAGTTATATATTGCATGATATTTGGTATAATTAGCATATAATAATCATCTGCTAAGTGTTTTTGAAGAAACAGTGGTAGCTGACTGACACTGATCATTATATTTATGCCACAGTGTATCTGACTTTGAATATTGAAACAGTTACTTGATTGGCACCTGCAGTTGAATAAAAAACATATGCAAGTCAATTGCAAATCTAATATTACTCATAATTCAAAAATTTGTTACTGAAAGCAGATCTGAAATCAGCATGAAAAACTGGTTTAGAAAAGTGTGTTGTGGTTTCTGATGATTTTTTTGTTGTTGTTGTTGTTGACCCGTGTAATTTGAGCTGTTTTTCATGATATTGTTCACTGTGCTTTAATACTGTAGCATACACAGTGAGCTCTATGCATATGTTTGTGTTATATCAGGGTAGCTTAGTTGTGCTATCGTTCAGCATTTCCTCAAATCAATGCTGCATTACCTGCTGCGAGGGTAATTGGCAGCCAGTGTCCAGTAGGTGACATTTCCCATGGAGTCAGGTGGTAAATTATTCACTAGAGCAGGCTCTGTGGTTTTATGAACAGTGAAGTGTAAAATAGGGCTGGTTTTTTATGTTTTTCAATTCAAATCAACTGATATTTGGGAATGCTTTCCTGTTTGTGGTGAAAAATGGATAATTCCAAATATTAATTCTGTAACATCCAGGTATGTACTCATAAATATTGATGCATAAGCTTATTTCCAGCGATGGGAAATGGCACTTTAAAAGGAGACTGAACAGATAAAACAATCACAAAGTGTTTTGGGGGCAGCTGGCATATTTCTTGTTTAATATCCATTGACAGCCTTGTACTTTGAAGCTTTTTTTGGTTTATTTTTTTTTTGTGGAACAACTGAAGAGCAACCTTTCAGACAAAGGCGTGTTTGGATTCAGTGTGGAAAAAGGCATGCATTCAATGTAGATTGCATAATTGATAATGTGATCACTTCATTTTATACATCATATGGGTTGGGGAGTGAGGGGCATGTTTGGAAACTTTAAAGATTGGCCTGCTGGAACTGTAATTGGTCAAGATTCTCACATGACACACCTCAACAACCATCAAAAGAAAACGTTATTTCATCAGTAATGCATTAAATAATATCATGATAGTGATTAGCAATGTATCATACAGTCCTGCTGCAAAACCCAGGCTGCCAGCAGCTTTAGAAAATGCCCTTGACATGTTTGGTATGTGTGGTATTTCATCCATTTCACCCAGTTTATTACAGACAGTGGACAGTGGTTATAGAAATGATCAAGCTGCAGCACTTATAAAGGTTGAAGATCAGGTTATGCAGGCTGCCTCTCTGCTGTTCTGATTGACGTCACTGGGACTGAAGCGCACCAGGCAGCAGGCACAGGTTCCTGCAGAGGCTCTCTTGGTGTTTCGTGTTGGTGAACTCTGCATTCACAACCTTCTGCAGGGTCTCTCCAGGGAGCATGCTTTGTAGGCATCCTTTATGTTATCTCTTCTCTGAAATATGAGCTGCTTTCCAGGATTTACTGTTACCTGTTAGTATTTACAGGGACCTTTGACATGATTTAGTTCTTTTTTCCCATTTGAGGCCTGTTTCAAATGTTGAAGTGATAGAATGCATGTTCTGTTTCTTGAGATGCAGATTAGATACATTAATATTTCAGCATTTAGAACTATAGTGGATGTTTGATCCTAAATTGTGGCTTTAAACGTAATGTCAGAGCATAGAGTAATGACAGCATGTTCCATTTTTATGATTTCTGGGTATGTACCTGATATATATTTTGCTTTTTAGGAGCTTCCTATAGGAACTAATACCACATTTAGCTTCTTATTATGTCTTAGAAATGGAAAGGACGGCTGTGCTATTAGGTTTGTGGAAAGCTAGCATCAATCTTGAGTTCCTAATGACATCTGGATTTGGCACAATTTCACTGTGCGGAATTAAGAAAAGTCTAGTTGTGCACACCATGTGTGAAGGAAGAAGGAAGCTAATCCTGCCTCGTCACGCTCTCCTTTCCCTGAGGATGGCTTGAGCTCTAGCAGTGGCTGTGTTTCTCCTGGTGACACCGTCGCCTAGTAATTGAAGCGAGTGGAAAACTGTGTTTGCTGTGATGTGGAGAAAACTCATTTATTGTTCTGTTTCAGCAACTTGACCTTTTTCGTGCTGCACCATAATAACAACTGCCTTCTGCTGCACCTCAACAGGACAGCAGAGAGTTCAAATCTAGCCACTCTCAGTTGTGAAGTGTTTATTTATTTTATTTTATATGTACTGTGTTGATCCCAGAGGAAATTGGTCGAGTCCTCTGCATTTAACCCATTCACCTGAGAGAAGCAGTGGACAGCCAACAGTGGCACTTGGGTAAGAGAATGTGGGGGCTTCCTTGCTCAGGCTTCCCTCAGTGGCGCCACTAGCAGTCCTGGGTTTCAAACCTGCCATCTTCTGATTGCAGGGGCATCTCCTAAATCACCAGACCATCAGCTGCCTTAAATACAAAACATAAAATAATAGGTTGAAACCTGTATGCGGTTCAGTGGTATGAAGTAAAAAGTCTTTGTCAGCATAGTGGAGAACACCAGACCCCCATTTGCGAGACTGAGGTTCTTCTCCCCATCAATCACTGCTATACTACTAAGAGTTCCTGGTCACGAAAATGATGGCACAGTCTGTGACGTCACATGGGTAGGATGAGACAAGAATTTCTTCATCCTACTGTGGGAATAGGACTTACCCATAGCTCATTTGTTCTACACATTTATTACACACTTCTTTTATTTTCACACTCTATTGTCCTCAATATATGCCCTTAATTTGTAGAGACTCTAGTGGAAACAAGTGAGCATCAGTTGCAATTTATTAATCTTTCTGGCCATCATGTGAGTCAAAATAGCTAAAACAATGGAAAACAGGTATCAAGAAAGTCCATTATTTTTTGGTTTGAAGATAGAAACATATATATTTTTTTTTTTTTTTTTTTTTACTCAGCTTTCTTCCCTGGTCATTAGAGTTATGCCCAGGTCCCCTCATTATCTAGAAGTCCTTTGAGGCCTCATGCTATCTGATAGCAAGAATAAACATCCGGGGACAACTTGTTTAAAGGCTTGTTGAATTATTTCAGCCTTGCACAGACCAATCACTGCCTAGCTTGAGACTTTTCTGCCTAAAACCATTGATGTTACATGCATGAACTGGATGGCCTTGCTGTCTGTGTGTCTGTCAGACAAAAGTGACTGCTGCTTCTTTGAGCTCGGCCTTCATAAGGTAGAGAATTGGAATAGAAATGTCATACTTTGTTGAAGAATAAACGTCACAATGCTCTTATAACAAGGTGCGACCACTGTGGTCTTCATCAGGCCAAGGTTCATATTCTTCCTTCAGAAATCAATTCTTCTTGTTGTGTTCCCCATCTGTGTCAGTCCTTAAAGAGATGTGCACGGATTGCATACTACCAAGCTGGCATGGTGAAGGTTGTCACATGCTTAAAACCTGAAACGACACACAACATGACTGCTCTCATGCTATATTAGAGCACAATATCTCTTTAGCACCCTCGCTTTTCCTTGTAATGGATCTCATGTGTGTACTATACACTACCACAGCACAAGAGTTATCACTAGTGACCAGTTGTAATGGCCTAATTAAACCTTTATTTCTGTACTTTACGTGCTATTTAATGGAAATGTACAGCATAGCCAGTAAGAAATTGGTCAGTGTCACAGTTTCTGATATTTTCTATTTCTTTTCATGTTATTTGCTAGAAAGAAAATAACCAATGTAGGTGGTATTGCTTGCAATTTGAGACGGTTTCACGTAGCTAACTATCTGCCTGACCATGGAAGACCACTGGTAGTAGATAAAGGAAGAGTACATTCAGTCATGAAGAAAAAAAAATCAAAAGGGCAAGAATTTTGATTTGTCTCCATGCAAATTACAATGGACAGAAAGCCCAGGGTATAGTTGCTCAAATTACACGGGGTTTCCTCATAGTTGCTGTTAATTTAATAATTCAATCTGGAGTACTGCCAAATCATCCAGTCTCCACACTGTAGTATAACCAAGATATTTTTGTTGAGGTTGATGCTAGTTGGCTAGTTGGCATGCAGTTTGGATCCTCCCTGAGTCGGTAATGTGTGTAAATTTACTGTCATTGCTGGTTTTGCAGGGCCTAAGCACCCTGCTAGGATGTTTCTAGCTGAATAACTGGGTCAGTTTAAAGATGACTGGATGCTCACTGCTCAGCTTTTCAGTACTGGAGGCCACGCCCAGTCACCAAGTAACTCCTTACCCTCACTCTTGTGTGTGTGTGTGTGTGTGTGTGTGTGTGTGTGTGTGTGTGTGTGTGTGTGTGTGTGTGTGTGTGTGTGTGTGTGTGCATGTACGTCCTTTCCCTTTACTGAAGCACAAGCCCAATCACTTCTATCCTAAGTAAGTCTTCAGTTAGTGGGTTTTCTGCTCTGTTCTTTTGGGTAAAAAAAAGATTGCCCATGCTAACTGAGCACATGCTACAGATAAACCAAACTGAGATTAAGTTCAAAAAGGCATAATCCTTATGCACAGTATAATGAATGCGCAGAATGAGCTCACTGTGCCCTCTTGTGGGAAAAAAATCTTTTGAAGTCTTTTCTAGGGAAATGACATGAGCCATTTTCTGGGAAAAAGACCAAGCAGTACTGAGAGTAGCACCATGGAGTAAAGGAGTCACAGTCCTTCTGAAGGGCCGTGCATGCACAAGCTGTGTGTGACTCTAGAGGTTAGTGTGCCGGTGATTATGTTCAGTATGTTTGTACAGTGTCTCTTATCACAAGCTGCCCAGCTCATTTTCTACAGGCTGTTACTCACTGTAACTTGCTATTGGTCAGACAAAGAGGCCCCATTAATAATGCAGGGAGGTATTTTCGCATTAGACAATGCTGGATATCACTCCTAAAAGAAAACATGGAAAATAATCGTCCCATTATCATCTATAATGGATGCTGTGATCCTGCTCCTCTGAGAGTCTATTGTGTAATGCTTGAGCCAGGCAGGGTGAACTACAGCAGCTAAAAAAAGAAAAAAACATGCTACTGAAAAGTGTGTTGCTGGTAGAAAGAGACTAAGCAGGGAAATCCTGACCATAATAATTGTCCTTACAAACATATTAAAGAAATATGATTTTGACAAACATGTTTTTAATGGTGGTTAAAGGAATATTCTATTAAGTGCTTAGTTCCTTCCTTAGTACTTTCTCTAGAAGTCTAGCAAAACATTTTTGGAGTTTAAATTTTTAGCACTGGAAATACAAACATACTTTAGCTAACAAACATTAGTCAAAATAGCAATAAATCTCCAAGCAGAGTTGTCGATGTAATTTAGGAACAGACAGGAGGATATTTGGAGCAGCTGGTGGTCTAGTGATTATGGAGTTGCCCTGTGATCAGAAGGTAATGGGATTGAATCCCAGATGTGCTAGTGGCACCACTGAGGCCTTTCGAGAGATGTAGCATGAACCGGAATATTCTGGCAATTGACTTGGCAGATATGTAACAATAGCCAGGGGTGACCTAATATGAGTGGGGTCTTTGTGACAAATAGCTTTATGTGTTCCTCATGAAAAAGTCCAATGTCTATTTTGAGTGACAGAGTGATTTTATCTTGTACCCCTTCTCTTGATGGTGTGAATTTTTCTCTTCACAGTGAATCCTTAATGTTTCCTAATGTGTTTCATCAGTTATGTTCCCAGCCAAACCAGAGTCTAGGAGGGCAGAAAGCAAAACATGGAGAGCATTCCAATGAACTGCAACCATTATCTGAAATTGGCTGTTCCAATAAGTTTTCTTGGTGTCCTGGCTGAGATGGAGGAGTCAAATCTGGTTTTGGGATGTATGAAGAATTTACTGACCTTGTGATTAGAAGCACCGTAATAAAAACACAACTGGTGGACTCTTCTATGTGTTTGCTCTTCCTGACTTAGCTAAACATTACGGATTTGCATAGGTTCTCCGAGTTCGATTGGGCTTTTGGCTGCAATTTCACATGATTCGTATGACAGATTAGGGTTAGATAACTTGTTCCAGGGTGAAGTCCCAGAGTTTGTGAAACTGTAAGGCAGAATCATCTGCAGTTTGATTTTCCCTGCTGAGGTTATGACAATCTTTCTCTGGCTCCTTTTCTAGAGATAGAAAGATCAAACATCTCTTTGAAATGCTACAAGAAGTGAACTGCTGACCTTAACCCTGCACACCGCAGTTATCCATTTCAGTGCCTTCTCTATGACATCACTACTCAGCGATCCAGGCCGGCCCAAAATTGACATGCACTTTTCGGACACAGCTAATGATCACGATATGTGTCAGAGTGTTCTGAACTGGTACAGGCACTGGAAGTGTTCAGGCTGAGGTACGCTGGTGGGCATGAGGCTGTATACACACAGTTTTTAGAGGGTATTGTAGGTCTGTTTGACTAGTGGCTTATGAATCTCACACATGGCTCTCTGATGCATATGGAAATGGATTCTCTTAAGTCCATGTTAGGTGAAGTTTCTTATTAGAATCTGAAAGCACTCAGTTGCGGTTCACGTTTTACATTTTTGGCCATGTTTTGCCGCAGCTATTGTATTGGTAGAACGACTGTTTGTATACTCTTGTTCATGTAGGAATGGCATTCCTTTGTTTAAGTTACTTACTTTAGATTTGTGTTTCAGAAAATTTCAGATATTTATATATATATTATATAAATATATATATATTTTTTTATTATAATTATTATTTAACATTTTACTTACATTTATACTTATATTTACTTGTACTCATTTCTTTATTTTATTTGGGTTTCAGAAAATGTCCAGATTTTAATTATATACTTATTGTTTTAATGTTTGCACAGTCAGAAAGGAGCGGTTCAGGATACATTTCACTGTGTGTTGTACTTGTCTGACTGCATGTGACAAATAAAAAATCTTGAATCTTCTGGAATTTGAACTTTTTCAAATTAGTATTAGTATTATTAACAGCGCTTTCCATTACACAGAAAACACCCACCAGTGAGAATATGATATTCTAAAATAGCTCATAGTATGCTAGAAGAGTAACGATGGCTGTTGAAGGCCTTAAGAGACACTCATACATTTGCAATGACGCCTTAAATGACTAGAACAAGCCGTGGGCCAAAGAAGGTTAAACAAACGCCTAGAGGGTCTCATTATAGATGCATAAGGATGAAGGATTCCAACTCCTTGCTGAATTATTTGAACAGATCTCCACCACTGACCTGACAAGCTGTCAACTTCCTCATTGTTGGCAATACAAACACAGGGCATCAAGCTGCTCACTTTCTAGTGTTAAATGTTTGAAGTATCTGTGGAGTAAGTGGCAACTCTTTTGGCCTTGGCGAGTAAGCCAGAAGCTTCTTCAATTTCACCTTTCAGCACATTATCAGGACCTTTTCCATTCAGACGAAACTTAACTCTCACTGGGGAGAGAACTTGTTCCATTGCCACTTTTAAAAAGTTATCTAAATCTGCAACCTACTTTGATGTCCTTTCAATGATTTGAAGACATGATGTCCATGTGCTTTCATATTTGGAAAAAAAGCTGTGTTTTAGCGATCCATGTTAATTTGGAATTGACTGGCTGAAACATGACTACTCAAACTCGGCTTTTACATTTATGTTTACGGCATTTAGCAGATTTTATCCAGAGTGATGTACATCCTTTCTTTTACTGTTAGAGAGTGTGTTGGAGACTGGCCTGGAAGGTCCTAATTGGGGTTTTAACTACATTGCAGAGGTTTTCAGCTAATGTGTTGGCCTGTCAAATATATGCTTATTTTAGAATGTTTCTACCCTTAAATCACATGCGCTATAAGTTCTCTACTTCCTTAGATGAGCTACAGATACCACTGATGGTGAAAATGGAAATAAAAAGACAGATTTTCTTTTTTTCTTTTTGCACAAGACATAAAAATTCTATGTGAAAAAAATGCATACAAATGTTTGTTTAAGTTACTTACATTAGATCAGAAAATTTCAGATTTTTATATATA
>JBBPDB010052261.1:0-10902 GCA_037974465.1 Brachypetersius altus | reverse complement strand
CCATCCTAAAGACTTGATTTTTTTTTCACCGCAAAAATGTCAAATGTCGGAAAATTAGAGTTCCTGCACTTATTTTTTCCCACTTCAAGCACTGCAAGTAACCAAGCTGAAATCTTTGCACTGCGCTTGTAAGGAGAACCTTAAACTACAGCAAAGCACTTACTGTGGCACACTTAGCCTATTTCTACTCAGAAGAATTTATAAACTTACTAGGAACCAGGGAGGTACAGAAACTCAGATTTCTGCACCCTATTGACTTTTTAACCACAAAACAGAAGGCATTAGACAAGAAATTCAAGCTAGACAGTTTACTCCACTACCCTGCCTGATACAGCCAACACAAATAATGTTCCAAATGTAGCTGCAGCAGAGAGGCTGGCATTGTTTAATCCACTTTAACAGACAAAACTCAATTCAATTATCATTTTATCAAAATCTTCTACCTGTCCACTCAAACCAGTTCCTACAAGCCTGCTTAAAGTCTTATGAGTTATAATCAGGTCTCTTTTAGTGTTTTTAGTGAATGTTACAGCAAACACAAAGATTAATATTTAGCGATTATTTTGTCCCAATTTTTGATTTTTCAAAACTACTCATTGCCTCAGTTCTGTAAATTATTGCAAATAAACTTCAAAAAGAACCAGAAAGTGATCAGAGGGAGGTTGCAATGGGTGTTTGGCAGGCCTGCTGTACATGGACCTGATGTGACATTAGCTTCAGTTCACATGTATTTTCTATGGGCATGCAGTTGCAAGCCCTTCATGAGACACAGAGGTACCCATAATTAAGGCTGGCAACCACTTGAATTATATAATTATATATAATTATAATGATTATAATTATATAATATATTATGTAATATATAACTGATATTGACGTGACAGACAGGAAAACAACAAATGTAATGTAAAAGTAAAACATATTCCAAAAATTTGACAAAATGATTGTACTGTTATTGTTTACATGTCACACCTGACACAATAATGCCATTATCAGTAATGTACTGTCAGTGTCAGCTGTGTACAGGAGATACATAATGTCTAAGATTTGTAAAAATGCAAAAATGTAAAATCAATAATAAAAAAAAACAAACAAACCTTTGACAGTCACAGCTTTACGAGTAACACTTCTACTGCGGCCTTCTGGTTTTCTTCAAATCTAACCCCACTTTCCTTCATCGGGCCTTCGGGTATCAAACTCTCTCTGACAAAACGTGCTGGTCGGCCCCAGAGTGACAGTGATACAGAAGACCTGCAGAAAGCTTATGTCAAACTTGGCCTAAATTGCTATGTAAAAAGTAGGGCAGCACCAGCTCAGTACTTTATAACTGGTTGAACACTTCCTCTGTGTTTATGAGGAGCCACGCGAGATAATTATAATGATGAGAGCCAAGTGGACTTTACACTCAGGCTGACTTCATTTGTTTACCCATGAAGCAGTTCCTGGCTCCACCCGATAAGTAAGGCTGATGAGCCAGAGGTACCTGACCAATCCTTTACGAGTACTAAGAATTAAGAGTACAGCTGTGTGAAGCAAGTTACATGACCCAGTAATGGTTGCAAATGAGTATTATATTATATCAACCCCATTGTTGTCTTCTGCTGTTTGCTTCTTTTGGCATGACGTTTGTTGATGTATCATGTTGTATTGACATTTATGATTACTAAATAAATCACGCAATGGTGGAAAACAACATGTTACAGACCTGGATGTGGTTTAGGAAACTGGAAACGCTCCTGAGTTACTCAAGAAGCAAACTGATGAGAGTCAGTTGACCGAACACAACTATACTCTATATGTCTATATAGAATATAAACATAAATATTCAATTATGCTAACACTCCTGCAGGAAACGACATTACAGATTACCTTCAGAGTGATGTGAAAAGTGGCGTATCTAAAGGGATGTAGGCAAAACTGGACAACAAGCAGCAAGACAAAAGTCTTGCCAGGTTTCCATCCAAGGAGTTTTTGCGGAAAAATATTTGGCACTTCAAATTTTCTACCGATATAGCTGATGATGCTAATTATCGATAAAATGTTATAAATATCGACATAATATTTTCCCGTTTAACTTTAGTGCATAAATCTGTATCGATACTTCAGATGTCGCAAAAACTACTTTGGAAACATTTTTTGTTGGAAAAAAGGGCTTTAACGCAAATAAATGTGTCACATGATACAATCCGCTTTTGGGTTGGAACCGGTGGTCGGTGGCACCCTGTGATGAGCGCAGCATCAGGACTGATGAATCCACAGCATCCCAAACGCCGGCCGTGTCGCTCTAAACTGCTGCAGCCAGAGATTTTCTGTCAAGTGTCTCTCCACCACCTCCTCCCAGAAGGTCTTATTCCGTGGTCTCTCCCAAACCCGTGGGTTTCGGCGCGCTGGGGTACTTTTTTCAAGCTCTAGGGCTATCAGACAATCTTCATTCTGTTGTCGTCTATTTTGTACAATTCCAATTATTTGTGAAACTGAAATAACAGTAAGCTGGCAAATTTCCAAAAACTGTCTGAATAATCTCTCCATCGTTTTTTTCTTTGTTTCTATGTTTCTTTGTTTAGCGGAGGGGGGTGTCACGTGGAAACCAAAAGGTAGAAAATTTGCGACAAATGCAAAATTATGTATGGAAACGGCCCAAGGGCAGATTTTTTTGTGATACACCAAAACTTATGCGACAGTTTGTTTTGTGTGTGTGGGGGGGGTGACGTTAGATGGAAACAGGCTGGAGACAGCAAATTTCGCACATTTCTTTTACGCATATTCTGTTTGTCGATAACAAAACGTCGCAAAAAACTGGATGGAAACTTGACTATGAATCCCTGATTGCCTTTGGTGAAAAATATAGAAAAACAATCATGCTCATATTGTGTTGAACTTTTTAATACTATTTAATACAGTCTGCTTTAGCAAAGGCCATGCAGAAGTGGAACTCTAAGGAAGCTTGACTTTTTCAATGTATGTACTCTCATCATACACTTTATTAAAAACTTTATTAAACAAGTGCCAAGAGGGGCTCTGGATACTGTGGCATTTTATTTGTTACTACAGGAAGAAGGATCTGGGCTAAAATTATCTTAGCTAAGGTCCCAAGGTGTACATTTTAACTTAGGGTCACACAATTGTTCATTGTACAAACAAAGGGATTTAATAGATATGTGTTAAGTTATTATCTGCCATGGAAGAATATAAATAGACCTCAATCTTGACATTAAAGGCTTTCTGTGAATAACAGTGCAAAACTCACATATCTTCAAACATACTTTCTTAGCAACTATTTTCCCTAATGACATTGTTCTCTTTCAGCAGGTTAATGTGCCTGGCTACATTGCAAAAACTGTTCAGGTTTGAGGAACAAGACTGTCCAGGTTTCAGATCCCTGTCAGATTACACATCCATTGGATGCACTGGACAAACTTCGGACAATTTACCTGACAGAAAGGGATCTGTTGTTAACATCTCGGGGCCAGATGCAGCACACCGTAAGAGGACTTATAGAGCCCATGCCTTCATGGGTCAGAGTTGATTTTGCTGATCAGTGTATATTGTTGATTAAAGTCCTTGCCATTTAATCTCCACTAATGCTTAGCTAGCTGGTTCCACATGTTCTGGTGTTGGGGACTGTATTTGTTTGCCCTCTATACATGGAAATGCATTTTATAATGAAGGGTTTAGTGTTAGCCATAACTATGTGAGCCCTGGTTGCTTGAAGTCTTTTGCGTCTTAGTTTAGCTTGTTTCCCAGCCTGGGGAAACATGAACTAGGATAGACAGAAAGAAAGAGAGACAGACATAGACTGAGAAAGAGAGAGAGAAGAGAGAGACAGAGAGAAATAAAGGCATGTGCAGCAACACTGAAGGAAAGGAATAGAAAAGGAGAAGTTTGAGAAACAGGTTAGTTGCGACTACATCACTGGTAAAGGCTCTGATCATTCTAAAGTAATACTACACCCAGCATGCTGAGAAAGAGTAGGACCCAGAGTGGAGGCAGCAGAGGGAAGCAGGATTCCATGCAGAGGAACTGATGCGCCAACCGGCAGCGCATGGGACTATTCACACAGTTTGGATAAGTCACTCTGCCATCTTGCTGTGTCACTCTGTATTGAACTTCTGCATTTATGTGGAGGGTGCAAAATAAAGACAGATATATGTCTGTGATTCTGGGAGACTATCTGGCTGAATCACTGATAGCAGCAGCATCAGTAGTTACAAACAGAGTGCTTATGGATGTGTCACTCATTCCTCTGAAAGGTGAAATAGGGTCACTAAGAAGGAGGGAGGCTTTCTGCTGTCAAATACTGTCTCTCTCTTAACAGGATTTGATTAGGTGTTAAGACTTGAGGTCAGGTGCTGGCATGAAAATTTCACTCTCGTTTAACACTCAGCCACTGTCTGTGAGCGTTTTCCTCTATGTGACCCTCAAGATGATATTTTTCCATGTCCATGTTATGTTCATTAGCCACAGATCTGAATCGCTATATGACCTGCACTAATAATATCATAGCTCTGTTTATGATCATCTTTATTTTATCCATAACTAAAATTCTGTTCTCTTAGAGTCAGATGGCATAGCCCATAATGAACCTTCATGTGTCTGCAGTACGCTCCAACAATGCATCTGAAAAATTGCACAGGAAACTGACTATTATACATCAGACCAGTGTTCAAAATAAATGAGTAACTTCACTGTATTTTCATCTGACTCACTGGACTATAACTCACCTGCAGAAAATATTGAGGTAGAAAAAGAGGGGGCAGTAATTACTTTGGAGGATCATGCAGCCACAGGACGTCATGATTGTTGTAAGGGACTAGGCTCGATGAGCTGTAGACTTGCTGTCACTCAGCAGGTCATCATGGGATGTCAGCTACGATATAGACTCATCATGCATTATACAGGAGGGCATATTTTGGCCCCTAAGTAGGAATGAAGATGAATTATTAAAGGACCATTTGCTGGAAATATATAACTGCTGCTGTGCGGCTGATGCAGAGGGACACCAACACAATGCGAGGTGAAAACACAAGGTTGTCCTACAGCAGTGTGTAGACTATAAACAAAACAGATATGTCTGTGAGCTTCCTTGAGGGTGAAAGGCAATTTATAATACTCTGAACGTTCCAGTCTTTAGAATGTTGCCTTCAAATACAGGGAAACATTACATTACATTCATTCGTCATATGCTTAAATCGCATTACTGTACTAGGAAACACTGAAGTTGCAGGACAGTGAGAGATGCAGTCTGCTTGATTTTTAACAATGAACACAGGCACAGATTCCTGAAAAGGTGCTACAAATGTCAAATCTCACTCACTTCCCTTTGGCACAGGTGTACATAAATGCCCCCATTTCTAGCTCATTTTGTATTGTATTGCAATAGAATGATGTATATTTTATGTGATGGCTTGTTAAAAGCATTTCTATGCCACTTCAGAATCAGACAACTTTATTGATCCTGGAGGAAATTGCTTATGTATTTGCTGCCGCAACACACACAGTGACACAGAGACAGTAACAATATAATATAGTCTATGTCAAAATAAAATCTGAATAAAAATCTGAGAAAGAAAAAAAGCTCAAAATGAATACCCTATGCTACACACAGAATTGCTTGGTATAAATACTATACATAAGTAACACAGCTGACTGAAAATCTACTGACACAAATGGTAGTTTGGAGTAAGTTATTGTACTTATTAGAAAATTAGTGGTAATATTAAGTAATGAAAAATAGTATTCACCTAAGTAGTAATTTTGTATATGAATATTATTGCACATAAGATATTGCAAGTATGTGATTTAGCACCCATTTTGAAAACGTCACATAACATTGCACATACTGATAATGTTTTAGCACCCAATAAGAAAATTGCACAATATGACATATGGTAAACCGTTGCACATCATAGAAAAAATAATGCACATAGAAACTGATATGACAACTCCACTCATTTTCTTTGCATCTATTAAACTGATAGCAAGTACATGACGTATTATTCTTCTATAGTACAAATTACATAGGGTATGAAGATTATTGGAGAATTGTAATATATCAAAATAGCAATTGTTTCAGAAATGGAGATTGTGGCTTTATTATAATTACTTAACTTGTTATTGCATTTCAGATATGTATAGTGCAGTTATTCAGAAATTACTGTGCTTGTTTGTAGCTTAATATTTACCCTCTTGATATACTGTATGCCCACTGATAGTCATTTGATATGTGCTATATTGTCATGTCTGGGGCCAGTGGTGATGTGCGACCACAAGAGGCCATTCTTTTTCTGTTTTTGGTTTTGGGTTTTGTTTTGGGTACTTTTATTGTGAAGTGGTGGTGGGTTTATCTTTATTAGCCTTGTTTAACTTGGCTATTGGTTTGTGGGATTTTGTATATACTATAAAGGTTGTGAGTGACCGACCTGCATTGTTGGTCAGCCGTCCTTGTAGCCCAGTTAAATTTTTGTTTTGTGTTTTTCAATAAAGCATTTAAGATGGACGTCTGCATATGCGCCTGTGCTTGGAAAAGGAGGGGAACCGTGACAGAATGGAACACAATCTGCAGTCTGGTTTTAGGGTTGAACTGTTAAGCTCATTCATTGCTTTTCTGTTGGTAAGGTGCCTTCCACAGCAAGTAACAGCAACAAATCAATCTCAGTCTTAAGCATAAATGTGGGTAAAAGTTTCTTAGGACAATGTAGTGGTTTGGTCCCCCAAATAATATTTCAAGTGAGGGTATTAAGGTGTTTTGTAAATTATCCAAGTTTTAAAACTTTTAAAATGTTCCAAGTGTTCTACATTCCAGACTATACTAGGGCATTATGGTCACACTTGATCAAGGCAATGCTTTTTCCAAGGGACAAACAATGAAGGGATGCAAATATGTAGACACTTTAGTTTTGTTATTTATTATACTTTTACACACACAATGTCTTTTTTGTGAAAAGTGATAGGGAAAAGTATTCAGACGCAACATAGCAAAACAACAGTACTTGTTAGCAATAATGCTTTGAGACATCTACAGTAAAAAGTCATTAGCTTTTTCAGCACTGTGGTTCAATTTCAGTTTCCAAGGTTAAGTTAGATAGATGGGTTCTCCTTTTTAGTCTTGATTTCTCTTGAGGTTTCTTCTTCCAGATTTGGGGTATATTTCTTCTTTAGGCTTTTGTCGATAGAGGCTCTCACCCAGATTCCAAGTCATAAAGGTGTAAAAACATGCTATGTAAATTGACTTCACTGTCCTCTTTTGTGTTTATACAGTTACCAGCAATATATATCATGGAAACTGTTTCCCCGTCTCTTTCTTTTGTTTCTAAATGAATAACTACATCATAGCGCATGTAGTTACTGAATAATAAACCTTAGGCTGTAGCAGAGTGACTGTACATTAAGTTTCTTTGTCAGATCTGACAAAACAATAATCACATAAACTGGACCTACTGTAGGAAGACGTTTGATTTAGTTACTGCCTTTTTGTCATTTTCAGGTGCCTTTAACAGTTGTTGAATTCATAGTCATCCTCATGGGGCCTGCTGGGGGCTAAAGGCTATAGCCTCTGAAGACACAGCCCTGTCTATAGCAGCAATAGCAGTTTAGTGTCATGCACCGGTAATGACCGGTAATGTAGGTAGTCCAGGCTCAGTCATTGAGTCATCATTCTCAACCATATTGTCTTCCAGATCTTCAAACCGTGAGTACTCCAGTCCTTATCATACCCTGTGTGTGAGTGAGAATGCGGGTTCAAGTGGGAGTCCTAACTCTAATGATAGAGCGTTCTTATAGCAAATTGCATGACTTACCAGATCTTTCGCGCCACTCCACACTTGGGTTCTTTCATCACGCTACACTTTCATCAGTGTAGTAGCTACCCTCTCTCGTGAACTATACATTCAAACCAGGAACCTTTATTTTAAGGAAATAGAATTCTGGCCCTGCTGGTGGGTCCATAAAGGGCTCTACTGGTGGTGTCAGCCCTGCTGCTTGCTCTAATGAATGAATGGAGAGTGTTGATGTGTAAAAGAGAGTCATGTCAAACATAGGAATCTTCACAGGAGACTACAGACAAATATGAATTCTAAGAGCAGTTCTGGTTATTTAGCAGGTCAGTAATGTCACATATTGAGGCTTAGGCTATGGTGGTAGTTATTGTGGTGGTGGTGTTGGGGATGGGGGGAGGTGAGAGAGGAATGCCTACATATGAACACTATTGTAAATCATCATATATGCATGTTACAAGCCAGAGAGCTGGCAGTGAAAACCCATGATGTAATCTAATTCTAATAGCTTCTATTTTTATCAGATTAGTCATAGATCTTTTGGTGCATTACTGTAACACACTTTAGCAATGGCTCAAACCTGCTTTTTGGCCTACACTTCATACACTCACACTGTAAAGAATTTATATAAATTTACAGCAGAAATCATGATATATTAAAAATATCAAATCTGCTCTGCCTTTTTGAACATGTGTATGAATGGTTGAAAAAAAGCAGAACTTCCTTCTTTATAATATAATGTTAATTTTGTTTAGTTGTTTCCCTAGTATAATTAAGGTGTAATTGTTAGTAATGGCGTTTTATTTTTTTTCCTTATGGGTTGAAATCACAGCGTAATGGATCCTTATGGTTTAAAATGTAACCTGGCTGTCACGGAAGACGGGGTTAACCCGCTTCCGTGATTTACCTCTTGGGAAACAGATACGCGGCATGCAGGCATCCATGACTTCAGGCTCTTTATTAAACATAAACGGGAACATGAACAGAAACCTGGCACGGTGGCCGACACATGAAAACAAGGCTGTGACTCTAAATGAGGCGATGGACCGATGCCTGTGGTCCACACAAACAGAACTTAAATACAGGACATAATCAATGAAACTAAACACAAAACAGGTGAACCTGGGACACGAGAAACAAAACAGACACGAACGTCAAAATAAAAGCCCCCCAAAACCCAAACCAAAACAGTGGCCCCTACCGGCCACTGGCCAAGCCGTGACACTGGCACTGATTAGAAACACTTTTGAAGGTTCTGTAATGGAATCTAAAGCTGTTTATGGAAAAGCAGTGGTCTCTAAAGGTAAACATTAATTCAATTCCCATCAGCAAGCAAAACCATCTGACTTTTATGCTAATGATTCTTATGATCCTTTTTTCAGCAGAGAAAACTTGTGTCGGATTCTCTGGCAGTTAGAAGAGTGTGTTATGAGGTATGTGGTGGTAATAGGGCCTGAGAGCCATCTCCATTAGCAGTGGGTATTAAATGAGAGATCCACCAAGGCATCTGGCATTAATCGAGAATATCAGGGGTCCCAGAAATGTAATTTTCTAAGTTGATCTGTCAGTGTCATCAGAGAACAGTGTGATTAATATCCTTAACATGCTTGATATTTTCTTCTACAGACCTTTATGTTTTAGATGTAAGCTGGAAAATCAATGGCTCAGTCATGGTCCAAAATTGTAATCAAAGCACTGACATGTTTATTCTTCACGTTTAGATTTTTTATGAATTGTGTTTATTTATTTTTTTTTACATTATTGCTCACCATCTCAGTCTACAAAGCCAAATTAAGTACATATGCTGCTAGTGCAATATGCTGTCCTTTAGATCCCAAAATAGCAGGGTACATACTCATGAGTCACTGTATTTTTAGCATTTCAAGCAGTATGTCATATCTAGGTAAGAGCTAGCACTCTGCCAAAGAGTTTTTTCCTGAGGGGATATCATAGTTCAGAGTGCAGGAAGGGATCTACATCATTTTTATCATCTTCTTCTTAAATGTGTGGTTATTTTAATGGCAGCTGAATCACCCTACACTTCTTCACTTACCACATGTCACATGTTTGCGGCCAAACGCACACACAAACACACACATATGTAAAAGAAGTCCTGTGGGAATACTATATATACTGGCTTCCACTCTCTCCAACATATAGGAATCATGGTAGTCTATGATGCCGCATATCCGTGGTGGGAGGAGGGGTCTGACGTCGAATCAGCTGGCCGGAGGCTCCAAATAATAAATTTCGTCAGTCCTGCTTTGTCGTGACACTTCTGTCCCCCAGCTGCTTTTTGCCGCACAAATACATTATTCATGTTTTTCTAAAAAGATCAGTGGGACTCATAATTCATGCTATTCTTGTAGGTTGGAGGAACACTATTAATATTCTCTCAGCACAACGTCAGCACCTTCCAGCTAACAGTGTCTAATAGTCACCCAAATCATCATATAATAACTTAACCATTTAAACCCTTGATCCACTTTTCAGTTAAAAATGGTTAGAGTTAAAGTTACTGTGCAAAAGCCACCTGTTCAAACTGTTTAAAGTGACTCTCTGCAGACAGACAAGTTAACATTAGAATGAATGCAAAGTAATCAAGTTGTTCCAGGTGTTTTTTGTTCTGAAAAGCGATCTGTATTTTCATTATGAGATAAGATAAGATAGGATAAGATAAGATAAGATAAGATAAGATAAGATAAGATAAGCCTTTATTAGTCCCACAAGTAGGAAATTTGCACAGTCATGACAGAAAGTGGACAGTACAAAGGTAAGAGCAGCAAAAATCCCCCAAAACATAGAATAGAATACTATACAGTACAGTATAAAATGTACACTATACAATCTAGAAATATATAATATGGACATCTGTTTTGTAAAATATAAACACATATAAATATAAACATGTACATTAGGGCTGTACATAAAGCGATTAATTAAAATTAACTAGTTAATCGCAAATCTGGAAAAAAATAATCACAAATAATCGCAATTCTATGTCAACCCAATATATAATATATAATGAACACACTAAGTCATCAATTTTACACAGAAGGCTTTGTTTATTTGTTTTTTCCCAACTCTGTCACACTTTTAAAAGCTGTGAGATAAAAACAAAACTTACTTT
>JBBPDB010052231.1:0-10902 GCA_037974465.1 Brachypetersius altus | reverse complement strand
CATACTGCCCTCATTCATACTGTATAGAACGTACTGTTTTAACGGCAGAGCAGTACGTTCTAATTCAAATGTAGTACGTAGTATGTAGTATGCGATTTCGGACGCAGCCAGAGTCAAAAACGGGGTTTATTTTGGTCTTGACAACCTTTGGTAACACTTGGCTTCCCTCAGCAACCAGTGAGAACTGCTCACACAGAAAACACAGGAAACTTCACATTAAAATGAGCTCTTTCACCTTACTTATACACTTGAAGCAATACATTTACCACAAATAAAACATTAAAGTCAACGAACCTCGTGAGCTGCCGTCCATGAGAGGCTAAATATTCTCTTTATGGCTGTAGTTTCTTCTCAAACTTGCCTTGCTTATTACTTTTTTATTTCTCTTTTTCTTCAGTGACGCCAGTCTGCAGCACGCGGTGTGGATAGCATGAGCGCATGCAAAAAAGAGTCGGGCGGAGCCTTAAACTAAAAACAATCTTTCCGTCTGTAATTGACCAGTAGATGGTGGAAAAACATCATAAGAATAACAGTTCAGAGAACATTGACTGCAATGACTGTTACACAGTTCGTTAAAGAAGTCTGCCATGTTAAATAACAGGCTTCTTTGAACAACTGTAATACAGATGTTCCACAAGAGGGCAGAGGGGAGCCTTAAAGAACTGTAATATGGACGTCTCCACAAGACGGCAGTGTGGTGCAAAGAGATGCAGGACTCCACACTGCCCTCCTGTGGCAAAATCTATATTGCAGTTGTTCAAAGAAGCCTGTTATTTAACCTGGCAGACTTCTTTAACGAACGGCATTATAAATGTTGCCACAAGGGGGCAACATGGCGCCTTGCCATCAGTAGTGCCGTACTGCCCTCTTGTGGCAGTATCTATATTACAGTCCATTGAAGAAATATGTCGTTTCGTAAAATGACAGGCTTCCTTAAAGTGTTCTAATATGTCAGACCCCACCAGATGGCACTGTGGCCAAATCCACCTGTTGTTTGCGCATGTGACAGACTGCTTCAGTTGGGTGAATGGGTTAAATGCAGAGAACAATTGCTTACATGCAGAGAACAAATTTCTTCAAAGGGCTGTATTATAGATACTAACACACAAGGGCACTGTTGCACAACTGGTTGCAAGGCGCCACATTGCCCCCTGGTGGCAACATTTGTAATACAGCACGTTAAAGAAATCTGTCATAAAATAACAGGCTTTTTATGGAATCAGATTTGTGCCAAAATGTTCAAACATTTTGAGACTTTCAATTTCACTGCTAGTTTTTCAGTTTCGCTGCTGCCTTTTCAGTCACTCCACCCCCTTTTTATGTTTTCGCTGCTTGAGGATTCGTTTGCAATTATAGTGATGGGCACATGAAGCTCCGAAGCGCATATCGAGTGTAAGGGGGCGTGGCAGATGTCGCTATCGCTGCACGTGCCACAACAGAGCGCAGGATCTTCACCTGGAAAACATCCAGACACTGAGTTTGAATCACAGTTTAAAAGTCTGGAACCACTGTTAATAATGGCATTAAACCACTTTACAATCTGTACAATCTGGCTAGTGTGGAATAAATTGTCGGTGGATGATTACATTAAAACCAATTAAGCCATACAGCACAAAGAATGAAGAGACAATAAAACTAATACCCAGAATAACTCATGTTCCAAAAATTGTATATGTTATTATGGAATGGCATGAAGCACTTATACTGAAACAGCCATATCGTGTATCAAACATCATGTAATATCATAAATGTAAGAGTGCTTTATTACCTGCTGTGTGACCAGCAGTTTAATGTCATGGAGTCTGGGCATCAGTACGTCACTGTGATGCTCAGCCAGAGCACGGACACAAACAAGACCTTCCTCTATCTTCTCCCTGTTTAAAGTTCATCCAAACACAAAACAATGAAAAATATATAAATATTCTAGGCAGGGAGCTAAACATTTCAGCATCTGCCCATGTCTTTCCAAACATGATACATCAATTCTTAAAATATGCTTCTAAACTTTGGCTGATCAAGCCTGATCCTTGAAGTTCACTGAGTCTACGCACCAGTCCTCAGCTCTGAGCAGGTTGAAGGCCTGCATGAGACTCAGTTCAGGTTTGGCCAGTGGCTCCTCTCTTTTAAGGAGTCGTTCTTTAGACTGTTTCTCCTGACCACTGGGCTGTTGCACTGATGGCTGTTTATCTAAGAGGTGAAAGTGCACATCATTCTTTCTGATCGTCACTATGAATTAAACTATATTATTGTATACTGTAAAATGCAGACCAAGCCCTGCACAATAAATAGTTCAAGTTAAAGTCCCATGAGTCAGGCCAATAAACAAAAAACAAAACAGTCAAATATGGCATACATGCTTCACTGTATATAGTGTTGGTAAGACACTAACCTGTAACTTTGGCAGCATTTTTCCCTGGCTGGGTAACAGTGTGTAGCCTTCTCAGCCTGTTTTCATTCCTCCTTGTCTTGATGGGTTCAGACGGAGGCTCTGGAAAAGGGCTTCTCAGTGCAGGAAGTGCATGGAGCTCCAGAGGGGTGTGGAGGTCCACAGGGCTCAGGCTTCCATCAGAGCTCACCGGTCTCTTATCATCAGATCTTGCAGAGCTGGTGTTTCTCTTAAGGTCTTTTACCCACTCTGCCACCTTGTGGGCCTCCTGGTGCAGGTGAGCTTCCATCTGCTCATCCTGAAGGTTCACCATAAAATCATAATCAAATGAGGAACAGGCCTGCTCCACTCTGGGCTTTGGTATCTTAGTGCAGCCTTTGACATTCCTTCTACCACCTGGGGCCACAGGTCTAGTAGACTCCATGGAGTTAGAGCATGAACTGAAAACAGTGCTGCAGCTCCTGGCTGGTTCCTTTTTGTGGATGGGCTTTAAAGGGTGAGCTTTGTCCACACCACACTTTATTGGATGCTGGGAGACCCTCCTACCACTGAAATTGCTTCCGTTCGCTCTGATGATCTCTTCTTGATTCTTTTTATATTTGGCCAACAGCTTCTCAGCCCTGTCCAGTACATCGTTCACTCTTGAAGGATCCTTTAACACACGTCCCTGAAAGAAAGAATATGGAATACATTAACATTATTATAATATGCTCTCACAACACAACACAAATAGTCATTGAACACTGTATATTCCAAATGCTTTCAAAATAAAATGTAACTGACAGTGTTTGGAAAGATCTTCTGTGTGTTGGTAAGTTGGTTGGTAAGATAGTGTTCCTTCCAGTAACGAATCAGACCCTCCTTCTTTTTTTCCTCCTCCTGTTTGGTGTCGATTCCTTTAGAACTACTTTTATCCATCGTTCATTTTAAAAGTTGTGTCTAGCTATCAGAAATGCTCCTCACTGTTAGTTGTGCTGCAGAAAATGACACTAAATACGAATCTGGTCTGAAATCTCTGATGTCACTGTGATGTTACAATGGATGTAGAATTCTGAGAGTTCTACACATTCTAAACTGACAGTTCTGCTACATGTGGACCTAGAGCAACCTGTCAGTGATGAACAAACTTTAATGGATATGAAAGTGGTCCCATTCAGACGTTTGTTGTTATTGTAATTATTTTTTTGTGAAACCCTCCCCTGATCGAGGCTCCATGAGTTATAAAACGGTCTGCATGCAGATTTGTTTAAGCGATTCTTATTTAATAGCATTCTTATGGGACCTTCCACTCCCTTCCCAGCTTCTGAGAGAGACTCAGACTTTACTATACAGGCACTGGTCAGACATGAGTTTAAACTTAATTGTAGGGGATTTTTACATTAAAACCCATAGACTTGTGCCAAGCTAATCACAGTCAATCAGTAAAATAGCCCTTCATCAGTTTTCTGTGAGAACTTCTGAAGCTCCTCCACTGTACTCAGGACAGTCTGGTGTCAGTAGTTCTCTGTAGTTGTAATGTAATGAATGGGAAAAGCTGGTAGGTTTTTGTCTTTAGCTGTGGTTAAGAGCTCAGAAGAGTTTAGTGAAGAGCTGGCCAGAAACATGAATTTCCTCTCAGAAACCAGAAGAGAACACGTGGTTTTCCTGTCACTCTGTGAAGTGTGTGAGATGAGTTTCTCAATGCTGTCTCTTCACTAGTGAGAGTGAAATGGCCCTGTTCATCCTCCTCTCCTTCCATCTGATAGTGGATGTTCACCCTCAGAGTGAGTCTCAGTTACCAATTTGTTTTTAATGCTTTGGAAGAAAGCTTGTTTCGCACTGGTCTGGGTGTAAAACGGGACACTTTACCCAGAAATCAGGTGTTATATTCAGTGTGTATCCAGTGTGTATCCAGTGTTTGATGGTGGTTCTGTTTGTTGCAGATGTTCCTCAGCCTCAGCTCCTGGTGTCTCCTGCAAAGTTCGGTTCAGTACAGCTGGACTGTGTGGCTCTGAATGTTAAAATGTCTCAGTGTTATTTCAACCCAGAGGGACAGAGGAACAATATAAAGTTTTCCACAACCTGTCGGCTCTCACTCAGCGAATCTCAACTGACCGAGTGGACAGGATACAATCACAATTCATCGAAATCAGTTAGAGTTATTTGTTACTACCCTGTGAGGGAATCAGGAGTTATTAAAATTTCTTCTCACTCTCTTCCAGTTCCAGTCCTGGGTAAGCTGCTGATATGAGTGTCTGCTACAAATAATTTGTTTTTAATTATACTGATCAAGTCCAGTGGAAAAATAAAAGAATATCAACAGCATTACTTCCTCCATTCCACACTGAAAGTTTTGGTGTTTATGTTTCCTGCATCAGTGGTGTGATGCTGGATTTGATGTCAATTAGAAAAACAGGAGCCACTGAATATTAATGTTTGATAACAGTTTTAGTTTTATCACCAGTGAGGTCAGTGTGTGTTTTTGATGTTTTTGATGGTGGATCTGTCTGTGTGTTACAGGAGCTCCTCAGCTGTCGGTGTCTTCAGAGGGAGGCTCTGTACAGCTGGACTGTAAAACTCCGTACTCTGAAGGGTCTCAGTGTTATTTCTATTCAGAGGGAAACAGTAGCAATGTAAAAAAATCACCATCCTGTCGTCTCTCACTCACTGAATCTGCCCTGAACATGTGGACAGGACACAGTTACAGATCTCCTGAAACAGTCAGGGTTATTTGTTTCTACACTGTGAGTGAATCAGGACCTTCTTTTCACTCTTTACCAGCTCCAGTCACAGGTATCAGTGTCCAGTTGTATTATTATTTATTTGTTGAATTATATTGTTAATTTTACTGAATGGCTTTATGTGAACTGCTTTGTTGGATATTCACTTGTTACTAAGAGTTCTTTATGGTCATTTATTTCCTCTGCAGATAAGAAACCCAAACTGAGTATTGAGCAGATTGGGTATCTGTCTGGCGAGTTCACTTTTATTTGTGAAGTTCCTCTGTCAGAGTCTGAAAGTACTGGTTTTAGGTGTCGTCTCTACACCGGACACCTGCTGTTCCTAACAGAAGAATCTCAAAGAAACTCGAATAGCTGCAGTTTTACAGCATCTGAAACTGATCTGTTGAATCGTCTTCAGTCAGTAAAGAGTCCTGAAGTGAGCTGTGATTATTCACTGAACTCTGACCTGACTATCCGCTCTGCTATGAGTGAAAAATATGATCTGTCGTGTAAGTACATTACACCATGAATGCATTTCTTGATACATTGGTAATGTTTCCTTGATTCTTGTATTTACTGGCAGTAACAGTAATCCACATTTCATCATTATTTCATAATTGTTTTTATGTTAGTTTGGTTTCCTTTGCCAAAGCAGCCATCCACAACAGAGCAGGCATCCACTGCAGGTCAGATACTTTTTCTGAAACAGTTTAATAACAAATAGAATATCATATATAATTTATAATATACTGCGTAATTCTCTCTGCAGCTTCTACTGTTTCCTCTCCACAGTTCATCACCACTAAAGACCAAACAACTGGTAAGTAACAGGTAGCTCTTTATTGTCATACCAGGCAAATACATTAAGTTCATGAAATGTCATCAGTACACTCAGACAAATCTGACTGTAATTGGAGTAAAAAGGAGATTATAATAAATATAATAAAGTCTAGATTCATTTCATAGAAAAGGCTGTGAAATTGTAAGGGAGAGATGAGTTGTATTGTTTGTTTTCCCCGAAAGTTACCTTTGTGCCCAGACATAAATAATGTGTGTATTTCAAAAACATTTGAAAAATATTTGAAAAATATTTGAAAATATTAAAAAGTTTTGGTTTGATAAATAGTTCATAATGAAACCATTATGGGGTCTGACCTCATTAATCAAATAAATTATTAGTCTCATTAGTATTATCAGAACACAAACATTTAAATTTTTCATTTATGGCTAAAGAAGGTGATAATAAATAATTTGAGCTCCAAAGGTTTAGCAAATGTCAATTTCTTTTTTACATTTGGGCATTAACCAGATATAGAATAACATGAGCAGAACTTAAATGCTATTTATCAACACATTTTTTCTTCCAAACATATAAGCAATCAAACAAATTTCAGTGAATCCAAAGTTACAGTGTATGTAAAAGAGCACTTGAGCGAGTGAAGGAGTGACCGAAAATGTGCTGAGCACATAAGAAAATTAGATCCTTTCAATGTAGTTTAAAGCAGGAACATGAACACTTTAAACTTTACAGCATTTGGTTTTGAAGGAATGTTGCTATGCTCAAACAGAAAAGTTCAGCCTCAAGTGATTTTTGCAAATAGATATTTTGCGAAATAAAGGTCATTCCGTCATCCTCATAACATTTCTGCGGAAGACTGGAAGGAAATTCAAAGTGCAGATTTTGGTTTCATCCAGTCGCTCCTGGGGTTTTGTCTGTTCTGCTGAAGTTCAGGGATGAAGTTTCTGCAGTTAAAATGAAGGACTTGGTCTCCTCACTTACACCAAAGGCTGCATAGAGGCTTTTTTGCAAACTCTATCTTGTTGATGACTTGTTGCAGCATTGATCAGACGTCTAGGATAAACTTTAACTAAGTTACTGAACAAAGAAAGTAAGTTTCTGTGTTGTCTTCCAGACAGAAGATACTGAGATATTTAAAATTCACAGCTTCTCCTGCAGATCCCCAGACAGTTCCTCCTGCGGTTTCTGGCCTGTCCTTTCTCTTTAGAACGTGGAGGTTAAGAAAACATTTCAGCTGTAACACCAGAATTAATCTTTTCTCGTTTTCTTTCCCGGTGTTCCTTCTTCAGCAGACCTGCCCTTCAACCCAGAGGATCAAATGAGCACCAGTAAGTTATTTTCTGATATTAGTATTTACATTTTTCTGTTGGAAAGATGGTCAGGATGTCTTTGATGCTCCATCCGCTGGACTGAAGTGTTTTCTTTAAGCTGTTTCGTTAAGCTCTAAGTGTTTTTAACACTCTCTCTCAGTGTGGAGATCTGTGGCGCTGTGTGTCGGCGCTGCTGCACTTTTACTGGCAGGACTGACCGTCTGCATCTGCACAGTGTCCAGTGAGTTCATATGAATGAATTTATTTTATTCATTTAATAATTAATTGTTCATTTAAGTATATAATTAAGGAGTCTAAGCAACAGACTCATCACAAATATCAATGTTGGAAGGAATTAATTGTATCAGTTCAAATTAGATTAAGTTAAACTATGAAATTATAACCACATACATTATTTTCCATTACAGACATAAATTGGTCACATTTACAGAGCCCTGCCTGGAACGGCCCTTTAACATAAACCCACAACAACTTACTGACACATGATAATGTGATGCTCATGTGCGACTTACTGGAGGTGTAACAGTGCAAAAAGTCCCCAGTGCTAAATGACATACTGAATTACAGTAATCCCCCAGTTTTACGCGGATCAGGAGTCACGGATTCAGTCACACATTGATTAGTTTTACGCGGAAATCCCCACAATCCCAATACTTTTGAACTGCAACCTTCCGAGTTGCTTATCTTGGCGAGGAAAGCACTCACACACTTCAAACTCTACAGTTCGATAGATCTCCAGGAGACATTTCCGACGATCCCCCATTTGTATTTTTAGCCCGAGTCGATCAGATTGTATTCCCCGAAAACCGTGAGCATTTAGACCCGGGTACATCTTTAAATGTGATCCGGGTGTAAACTTTTGTCCCACAACCGTCAGAGTTGCATTTCTTGGCGGGGAATTCGAATAAGGGTTTACCATTTTATTTCCTTTAATGTTAATGCATTAAACCGAGTTTAAAATTACATTAAAGTGTTCTGTGAGCATATTTGGTGGCATTTTTAGGGTTTACACTATAAACATTTTTTAACTAAAACACAACGACGCATTTTTTCACTATAAGTGGGTGTTCGTGGAACGTAAATAAATGTATACTGTATATAAATTGAATATATTGATATCACAATAACAGTACTTGTTTTTCTATCTGCTGCAGTTCATTTCAATTGAAAACAAAAACCTAGAATTCAAAATTAAATGAAGAAATATTCAACTTCCTAAAATGCAGCTCCAAAATCTTCATTTTTTGGCAGGTTTTATTAAACCCATTACTTTAAGCCTCAAATTCAGTCTTAACCTTCAGACACCATCCGGGTGTCACAGGAAGGACGATACAGATACACAACAGAACCAGGCCGGCTGCTCCAAATTCCGGGGTCATGTGAGTGGTGGTGGGGTCGTGTGAACAATGGAACACAATCAATAGATACAAGCACTGATACTGCAATATGGTTTTATACAGTTCACCTAATTCAACACGCAATGTTGCACTGATGACTTCAGGCACTGTAACACTTCCATTCAGAGACACAGCCGGCAGCACGTGTTACAGTGAGAGGCGCTGTCACCTCAAAGCAAGCAAACCCAGTTCTTTCAGGGCCCTGATGTGTGTGTTCTCCCCATGTCTGTGTGGGTTTCTGCCATGAGCTCACTTGTCCTTCCAAGATATAGACATGCGGTGAACAATTTGTGTGTGTGTGTGTGTGTGAGTGAATGTGGACTGAATGGTTTACCTTTTGCAGACTCTGAGGGGACACTTTACACAGCGGTGGTCTACACCCTGCACACCAAGGAGCAGCTCCCAGAATGAAGAGAAGTCCCGCAGCGTTCTCTGAATGATGGACAGCAGAATGTTTATAACATCTATAATATTTCTTAGATCACAGATCTGGAGTTCTTCCTAGAGTATGTGCATTTTATTTCTTTACATCACTGTAAACCTTCTAAAATAAATCCTCTGTAACGTGACTGAGCGTGTGTGTCACTCTGCAAATGAGAGCTCTTGTTGTGGTGAAACCGGAGCATTTCCCACTGTTTTGAGTCTTAATCTCAGGAAATTAAAGGTGATTATTTTTCCCAAATACAGTTAAACAAATACAAAATGCCATGAAATGTAGCTCTGAATAGTTCCTGAGGCTGTGCAATAACTAGAATATAGAAAATAAAATAAGGAATAGATTAAATTGATACATTTACAATATATACAATATATAGATTAAATATCTGAATATTTACTAGTGGAGAATAAACAGAAGATGAATTTGGTGAATGTTCATTTGCTTTACATTTACATTTACAGCATTTAACTGACGCTCTTATCCAGAGCGACGTACATCAGTGCTCAAGTATTCCACACCTGTTTCTTAAACCTGTAGAGCTAAACTTAAATCAATGTCCACTATTGGTACACCTAAACAACACATATCAAAGAAAAGTCACAAAAGTAAGGAAGGGATGAGTGACATGAGTGACAGTGAGGAACTCCGCAGCTCTGATCGGAAGAGGGAGATCATTCCACCACTGTGGGGCCAAGACTGAGAAGAGTCTTCACACACGTCTCTCTCTTCTATTGAGCAGCGAAGGCTCAAGACGAGGCATGTTCGTGTGTTATGTGCAATATCATTACTTGTGTTGCTATTATCTGTAGCAACTTTTATATCAGTTTTAGAGTACAAACTCTAAACCACTTTTTGCGATAATGTGCTGATTCTGCAGGCGGACAGCTTCAGAACTGGCATTAGTTTAGCATTTAAATCCACTTCACTTTCTGGTCACAGAGGAGTTGTACAACATACACTGTTTATATAGCATATGGTTATAAAGCATATATGGTTCATATTGCATGTTGTGTTTATTAAGTATACAGTGTATATAGTACAGAGTATTGTTCTGCAGTTTCCCCACTACACACTCATGTTGACTTTTAATGGATAGTGTGTGTGTGTGTGTGTGTGTGTGATGTCTGTATTTATTGATGGTTTATTTATTTATGCTATCAGTGTCATGGAGAACTGGAACAAAAACCTAAGCCTGACCTCTGTCTGACTCTGCTCCAAAAAAAAAAAAAAATCAAGCAGAGTCAGAAAAACACAACGTTGCTGTTTTCTTCAAAGATTACAGTCATGACCCGCGGGCGCTGCCTCCTCACTCGCTCCATCCACTGTGCTCTGTACAGAGTTATTATAGGCCTCAAATTCAGCACTTATTTTCTAATGCATCCCACTGATCGTTTTTTACCAGCAAAGTTGTATCACCTGATTTCTTTAATTCCACACATCTTTGTTTCAATAATTACAGGATTTTTTAATTAATATTCAGTTGACACCTTCAGTCTGCCCTTATAAGATTTTATCACCTAATTTGCTTAACCCCAACCTCTTGACACCTTCAGTCCGACCTGCATAGAAACCTGTTGTGTCCAGCCTGGCCTTCAAGTCCATCTCACATTGTAAGCTTTGCTTCATTTTCACCTTATTCGATGTTTATTTGATTAAAAACAATTTTAACGTTTCATTACTAAGTTTTATAGTATAGATGATTTTTGTAGCACTGTTGTATATCTACACTACACTAAATACACACTTTTAAAATGGATAGGTGGGCTGTTATAATAAGCACCCCTGCCTATCTCCCAGCAGCATAGGGCCACACCAATCATATTTACTCCACATATCAACATCAGTACA
>JBBPDB010052172.1:0-10905 GCA_037974465.1 Brachypetersius altus | reverse complement strand
GTCTGGCATTCAAGCCAAAGCGGTGGAGTCGGTTGCGAATGGTTTGTCTGGAAACCCTAGTACCCCTCGCATCTCGTGAAAGGGCCTGCAGACAATACCAGCTTTTTATACCCACAGAATGTTGAAATTGATGCCACATTGAAAAAGGCTGTCTTTTGGTACTGGCCCAAATATAAGGCACACCTGTACACAATGAGACCATTAGATGGAAAACACAAAATGAGGCGTGTCTATCACCCCAATGCATTCGCTTCCCTATCATAAAAATGTCTGAAGTGAAACAAACACCGTATGTGTGACATCCACTAAGTCTCTCACGACATCCTATTATTGTGAGTAGTGTATATATTCTATGATATTTTTGATCTGCAGGTTAAAATGAACTGCTGTCTGTTTATAGTGTAAAAGTTTATACTGTCTAGTGGTTTTTAATGAGGTTTGAAGTGTGTGTGTGTCAGAGAGAGAGAAGACAAGGGCAGAAGGCAGAGAATCAGAATGTGCATGAGACCACGAGAGAGAGAGACAGAGGGAGTGTGTGTGTGTTCTCTCTTCAATAACTCTTCTCTGATCCTCAGGCACACGCACCACTCAGAACCCTGACCCACTCTGGGTGTGTGTGTGTGTGTGGGGGGTGGGGTCTTCCAGCACTCCTTCAGTCTTGGGTCTTGACCTGTTGTGATGTCTCTCTCTCTCTCTCTCTCTCTCTCTCTCTCTGTCTGTCTGACAGCGTTGCTAATTTTAGGTCTCTTCAACCGCGTTCCTCATTATCAGTGAAGTTAGCGGTCAGCTGTGACGCACACACACACACACACACACACACACACACACACACACACACTGCAAAACCTAATTAAGAGCACAGAGTGATCTGTGGACAGAAATTGCCTCGACTCGTTTGATTTGCCTGATGACTGTCACATTGGTGATTTTATCTGCCTGTGGATTTTTTACTTCAGTCATTTTTCAAGATAGTTCTGATTGGTTACAATATATATTTTTAATCCAATTCATTTTGAACCGTTTGTCTTGGTTCACTGATCCTGAATTTCTAACACTAACTAAAGGAAGCCTGGCCTTTTCCAATGATCTGAGTCTTATGCAATATGATGTAAAACCAGTGTGATGTTGAAACTGACCTTTATACTTGTCTCTGTTTATATGAAGGAAACTGTTTGGCATAAAAATCAGCCCTTCACAGTGTTCCTCTGACCCCAGATGTGGTCGATCAGTTGAGACGTGTTTGAGTCTAAATTAATTTTCTTTAGTTCAGAGCTGGAACTATGAGGCTAATGTCGTTAACTCTAGAAGTCAATAGTCACTCAAATCTTTTCTGGACCCTCAAACCACACCCAGCTCTTCAATATGGTGGATCAGACTTGTGGACGTAGTTTAGGGCAGTGTGACTTACTGTGAAAGTAGCAACATACGGTGAAAAAGAACACAATCTTGGTTAAGTGTGCTATTTCTAAGAACTATTACTTTAAACGTGATTTATCACATCATTTAAAAAGATACTCATTGTTTTCATATCATGTACACCTACATTCAACGGCATTAGCTATGTCTCTGTCTGACTTGAACAGAACAGAACTGTTGGTAATTTTCTCAATATCTTCTAGTCGGGGAGACTGTCTTTGAATCTTGACTTGTTTAATAGCATGATCATTGTTGTTGTACATGAGCACAAGCTGTGGTTGCTATGGTGACAGTGCCATAGTAGTGAAGAATCAATAAGGGAAAAGATAAAGAAATACGGTTCACAAAGGCGTGTATCCAAAACAGCAGCTCTTCAGGGTCACTTGCTGGTGTTGCTTTGTTGCGTATCAGGTGGTTCAATAGCTGTGTAAAATGTAAAGATTGTAATGTGTGTGTTTCTTAGTTGTGTTGTGCTCTTGAGTGTCCTGCACAGGATACTTAGTGTGATTTAGTTACTGATGGACTGCCAGTTGTGTAAAAGTATAAATATAAAACTCTGAGTGTAAAGATGTTCCAGATCACACCGGTGTGGCGATATGTTTTCGTGGAAAGTAGTCAGGAGGTGCAACCATGTTATGCTGTGCACTCAAAAGTTAAATGATTAATATTTGCCTCCTGATCAGTTGTATACAAGTGGGGGTATGATACACGTGTCAGAGTTGGAACTGTGTGAGTAACTCAAACTTCTTCAGAGGAGAAACGGCACCAAATTTCAGCCATAAAAATACTAATAGAATTGATGCGATCGCACTAATTAGCGAGTGAAGAGCTGCACGGGATTAGGGCATGATTATAGACTCACACCAGGACCTTTATTCGATGTGTCATAAAGACGTATGCTTGGTGTGGAATCAAAAATTCCACCTCTAATTATCCTGGCCATCGCTGAGCCGACTCCACATGACACAGTAGTGACCTAACTGGCTAATTAGCTCAATCGAAATGGTTTCAAATGACCAAAAGACACAGAAGCGAGTTCAAAAGGAATGTTTAATTAAAGATAGTGCAGGTACACCCTGGGCTCACGATACAGACACCCACACACACTTCAGGGGAACACACGCAGGGCCGTTGCGGCGGCTGCAGGCGAGTGTGTATGTGTAGCATGCAGTGTGTGTTAGCCCTCCTTCATGCCCTCATAAGTGGTCAGTTTCCGACCTCAGAGCTGCTCCTGGCTGGATATTTTTGACTCTAAACCTGCCAGTAATATCACTGTGCCTGATACACTCGTTCCATACTCACATGTCAGTATAACTAAAGCACTGAGAACAGTCCACCAACAAATTATTTCTGGACACCAAAGGTCAATTGCTTGTGAGTTAAAGTACGAAGTTGGTGTTTCCAATAAGGTAGCCATTGGGCGGAAGAACAGAGTGAGAGTTTCCAGTAAAGTGGACAGTGAGTGGAAGCACAAGGCGGGGGTTTTCAATAAGGTGGTTCGTGGGTGGAAGTATAGCGTGTTTCTAATAAAGCAGGTGTTGAGTGTAAATTTAAAGCTCCACTTTCTTGTCCTGCGCTTTAGGGAAGGTATTGACCTTATTTTTGATGAACTCTTACTGAAACTGGAACAATCGGGGCAGTGAAACTTCATCGTGCTGGATTGGCTTTTAAAACAGATTTTATTTTCAGTTCTCAGACACACACACATACACACACACACTCACAAAGAAGCCACTCCTGGGTGTCAGCCACTTCTGCATTGCTGTGCTATGCTTGACAGGCAGGTAGGAAATAATGTACAGTGCACACAATATAGAAGCTCAGAACAGTGGGCTTTTCCCAATAAAACACACACACACACACACACACACACACACACACACACACACACACACACACACACACATAAAGGTTTGGATACAACCACAAGGCATTGTGACATCCCGTCTCTCCCTTGAGGAAAAGATAGGAAAAAGGAATAATTACAATAATTATTATAATAATTATAATAAAAAATGAATGTTCAGTCCGGTACTAGAAGCGAGAGAAAGGAGAATGGAGGGAAAGACAGATAGAGAGAAAGTACTGCAAAAAATGATATACTGTCAAATGAAAGCATCCCAAACGTTTGCAATATATCTAATGTTTCTCAATATCAGACTGCTGCAATAATAAAATATGATTATTGAACGTTTTTATGAGCAGACTTAATCATTTAAATCAAAACTTGAAGGAAGTTAAATGATCCGAAATAAAAAATACATGATTATAGTATATAATTGGTCATTTAATATCTTCTTCCTTTTCCCAAAATACTTACAATATAGATTAAAATATGCAAAATATGCAATTTTGAATGGTACTGTAGGTTAAATAACCATGATATGTTCTCACAGCAGGTTCTTATTGAGAAACATTAGAAATATTGTCTACAGTGCAGCAGGGCTGAACAATGTAAATAGAATATCATATTGCGATTATACTGCTACATTGCGACAAGCCTTGAAATATATTAAAAACACATTGGTGACCAAGTGGTTTAAGACTAAAGACTAAAAGGATTTGAATTGGATCATGTGATTGCACTAAAAAAGCTCAGAAACGCTTCTGGAACATCTGAGGTTGGTCAGAATCCTCCTGGTGCACTTTCCCTTTGCCTATTCCAGCATTCTGGGATGTTATCAATATTGCAAAGGCCAATTTCAAGATCATAATTAACAATACAAGAGCATACTTTCCAGCCCTACATTTAAGGTGCTTTCACTTGCCAAGACATGGATTTTGGAAGACTGTCCCTTCTGAACCCTGACTCCAATGAGTCTGAGGAACCTTGGGGTCATTATACAGGGTCATATGAACCATCAATCCTGTTGTGTCTTAGGAGCCACTGACCCTACAGAATCAGAAGAGGCCAAGATCCCATTGACCCAATAGAATCTAAGGGGCCACTGACCCTACATGGTCATAGGAGCCTTCAAACCAATTGAGCCAAGGAACCATTGACCCTACTGAGTCGGAGAAACCATTGACCCTACAGGGTCACTGGAACCATCAAACACATCGGGTCTGAGGAACCATTGACCCCTCTGAATCTGAAGAGCTATTGGCCCCTTTGGTATGCATGGTGCCATAACTACTTTCCATGATCCATGGGCGAATGTATCATTTTTTGCAGTAGACAGAGAGAGAAAACGTTTAGATGAGGGATGAATGCTGGCTAGAGCACACCCTCATCTAGGAGTTTGTTTATCCCATCGCAGATCTTCCTTAGGCAGAGTCTGTATTCCTCAGAGGCACCGTAGAGCTCTGTGAGGAACTCCACATCCGCAAAGTGATTGAAGACGTGGTCAATGCGGCCGTGGGACCGAGTGGTCAGGTGGTTTTCCACCAGCTCATGGAGGAGGTCCCTGCACTCCAGGAGCAGCTCGGAAAGGATAGAGCGATCAAACGTGTATTCAACCTCATAAAAACTGACCACCGTCATGGCAGCCTGGTTCATCTTCTTCTTAAAGCGCTCCACGGTCTCCAGCTCCTCGGGCCCGAACTGGTGGTTCCGGTAGAGGATGCCCACCTTCAGGGCAATCTTGATGACGTCCTTGATGATCTTGTGTGCCTCCTTCTTGCTTTTGGTGAACTCACGGCTGGCCTTGTAAAGCTCATCCAGGATGCCGCTGCTGGTGTCGTCTGTCAGAAGGTTGGCCACGGCCATGGTGGCCATCTTACTCAGGATCTTCTTCTGAGCTTGGAGGGCCAAAGACTTCGAGTTGAATGACTCTGGACCTGTAGAGAAAAAGAGAGGGAGAGAGAATGAGGAAAAGGGGTTTATGTGGAACAGAAAGACCTATTGGATTGTAGGATCAGTTGTTGTAACCAGTTAAAGTGTCCAATAGAGCCTCTGGACAGCAGACTGGATTGTGGATAATGAGGCCCTGGAAAAAATGGGCTTGAGTTGCCTCTACTTCCTGAGGAGACTCGGTCCTGTGGGGTTTGCAGGTCTCTGTTAAAGCAGTTGTACGAGTCTGTGGTAACAGGGGAGATCTTTTATGCTGTGGTGTGCTGGGGCACCAGGGACTCCAACATGATCAATAAACTCAAAGAAAATGTGCTTCTGTCCTCTTGATTAAAATAGAGGAGCACCTTCGCTAAAGACTTTTGTAAGTTGCTATACATGTGAGTACTGTAATTTTACTGTAATGTTACGATACTAGAGCAGCTTGCATTCCATCCATCCATCCATCCATCCATCCATTCAGTCAAGGATATTCTAAGCAGGAAACCGTCCTCCTGCAGGCCGGGATACGAGGCGGCACTAAAGTCCAATAAGCTGTAATGCATCTGACCTAACTACAGTGTTCTGAACAGAGACCCTAGAGGTCCCATAAGTAGGAAGTTGGCCCGTCCAGTCGCTCCAGTAAAGTTTGGTTGCACACATCCATCTTTTGTACAGCACTGATCTGGCGTCCCTGCCAAACTCCATATATCTGAAAACAAGGAGACGAGTTTGTTTATGCCGTCTGTCTCCATGTGATGACTCCCAGCAGCTTTATAGCTAATTCAGAGCTCAGATCTCAGGCCAAGTATACATGAGCTACTGCACTTAAAATGATTAAACCCTTCCACTTTCAATGATTACATTTTTTTTGTGCCGCTAAATTTAGAGCAGAAAGTTTTGCTGCTGACTTGCAGTTAAATTTGGTAGAGCTTGAAACACAATTTGGTCAAAAGTTTTTTAAAAGCAAGAGGCCTGCAAAACAAGAGGATGTGTTAAAGGAGTGTTAAAGGAGTTTTTCAAGATTTCTGTGAATTTGATTCCCTGAGAGTTTATCTGATGTGAAATGGCTCAGATCTCTTTACAGTAGTAGCAATAGGAACCGGTGTAAAAACTTTTAGCTTTTCAGGGATGTCTGGTTCCATAGTCCAGCACTGTGAGTGATTAGGAATGTTTGGTAAGTTTCTCTGGAATGGAGTGTTTCACACCAAATGCACTGTTTGTTTATGTACATTTTGAGGGAATGTTGAAAATTTGGTAGAGTTCCCGTGTTGTTGTTGTTGGAGTGGAGTCTCTTATGTAAAAAGCGTATAAAAATCATTTCTACCACAGTCATTCAGCATTTCAGTTGTTTTGCAGAGTAAGCCAGAAAGTTAGCCAGTGTGTGTATGTGTGTGTGTGTGTGTGTGTGTAGGTGTGTGTGTGTGTGTGTGTGTGTGTGTGTGAATGGAACACAAACCCTCCTCTCATTATTAATGGGATGATTTCTACAGACCCCAAATGACAGGGATAATATTAGCATAGACGGCAGGATGGAACCACAGAGAGAGAGAGAGGCGAGGGGGGTGGGGGTGGGGGTGAGAGGAGAATGCAAGGTGGTTTTGACTGTGTAAAACCCTGGAAAGCTATGTGTGTGTCTGTGTGTGTCTGGCTTAGTTCAGTCTGTTGAGCTTCACAGACACAAGTCTGTTTTTACAGTGGTGGTCTGAGCTCTTGTACATCACAGCTCTTGCACATTTGCATTCAGTGTCCTACAGTTTCAGAAACCACATAAACACTACTGAGGCAGTTGCTGATTGGTTGGCATTCTGAATACTAAGGGCTAATTGGCTGGCATTCTGATTGGTTGTTAATCTGGCTATTGATAGGTTTACATTACGAATACTAAGTGCTGATTTGGTAACATTCTGATTACAGTGTGCTGATTGGTTATCATTCTGGATACTGAGTGCTGATTGGTTGGAATTCTAGCTTCTAATTGTTTTTATTCAGGCTACTGAGTGCCGATTGGTTGTCATTGTGGCTTCAAAGTGTTGATTGGTGGGCATTCTGGCTACTGATTGCTGATAGGTCGATATTCGGGAAATAAAGGACTGAGGCTCTTTATCAGGATACTAAGAGGCTGATCGACTGGCTTTCTGGCTACTAAGTGCTGATTTGTTACATTCTGACTACTGAGTGCTGAGTGCTTGTGTGTTTCTTAATGGCTCAGAAAATGAATAAGTAAAAGCACAGCACAGTTCATTTTTTCATTTCAGAAGTGGTGATGGTTCCAGGTCTGGTGGTCAGTATTTGTTTATGAAAGTTTGGGAAAATGGCCAGTCATCAATGAAAACAGACAGGCCAAATTACAGAAACACCTACAGACCATCTTAGAAGACTCTCTCTCTCTCTCTCTCTCTCTCTCTCCCTCTCTCTTTCTTTCTCTCTCTCTCTCTCTCTCTCTTTCTTTCTCTCTCTCTCTCTCTCTCTCTATCTCTCTCTCTCTCTCTCTCTCTCTCACACACAGACACACACACACACACACACACACACAAACACACATGCAAACACATACACTGACCAACTGACGCGGTGATGTTTATTTGTTAACTGGTTGCAATCACTTATTTCATTATTATATGGCCTATCGCAGATTTTGTTTGCTGAGAGTGCTGTGCTGCTGAAGCTGTGGGAGGCGTGGGCCCGCGTGCCGAGGTTTTATTTAGATACCACCCGTCTCCGATTTGCCCGCCGTGGTTAAACACATGTAGACAGTTCCTCTGCTCCTGAAGCCTCCACACACTCTCGCTGGAGCCAAAAGCCCAGGCAGATAAAACCCAAATCACTTAAACAGCGCAGAGGCCACTGAAATCGAACACGAGTCAGGGTGGGACTACTTTTTCCCACCTGACATGTATAAATACACTACCAGACAAAAACCTTTGCACACCACAGGTTTTTCCCACTAACCCATTCATTTCATAAACTGCAGATTCTTGTTAAACACTGCAATGTTGTTGAGTGAACAACTATAGCCTAATGAAAATGTGTTTAATGAAACAAGTTTCCTTTCTAAGATGAAAGAATCTGTAACAGTGCATTTCTGACTCCGATTTACTGGTTGAGTGGTGATGCAGAGTCAAATTCTAGACTTTAACTTTAAATGCATTCAATACTGTTAATGACTTAATAGCTTGTTAAATAATAGCTGGTCAAATCCACATCATAATTATACTTGCATTAGGTGGTTTTTTGCAAGTCAATAATGATGATTAAAAAATGACATTCTGTCTAAAAAAGGAACTCAAATGATGAACATACCGTCATGGTTCGGTCAGTGGCCATTAGGGCCACTGCTTTTCTGTTCATGTTCTGGGACTTTTATTTTGGATTCATGTTTATGTTTGTGTCACGTGTCCTTTGTTTCCAGCTGCCTTGAGTTTTGTCTCGTGATTTAGTTCTGTATAGTCTGTGTCTGTTAGTTAACCCTCATGCGTCCATCACCTCATTTACCCTGCTTGTTCCCTGCCTGTTTTCTGATTCTTGTTCCTGACGGCCCTCGTGCCCTTTTCTGTTATTTGTTTTGTTTAATAAAGTTATCACAGCATGGACGTCTGCCTGCCAGCCTGTTTCATGCCCCGAGGTAGCTCCGGGTCTGGGCTTCGCGGCCCGACCCGTGACAACATACAGTATTCATTTGTTAACAACGCATATTCAGTGTATTTATAGTAAATATTCAGTGAGTAGCATGGCAATCAGAATCAGAATTGCGTTTATTGGCCAAGTATGTGAGTGAGCACATACAAGGAATGCAAGAGTATAAATGGACAATACAATACGAAACAATCTAGGCCTAGAAAATACGAAGAAATACAGGATGTATTTCATGTAGAAAACCTCAGTGTGGTTCCAGATGATCAGGTGGTGATCAGTATACTGGTGGTGCTGAATGCTGAGTGGCTGGAACTCGTTTATCTAGGCTCTGTGTATCTTTAGGCACTTTGCAGCCTATCACAGTAAAATATTTGTTCCCATTTCTTTCAATTAATCTACTCAGTATAACAAAGATAAGACAGTTTGTCAGGCAGAAAATACTTTGCAACAGCATACTTTAAAGTAAAATATGAAGAAATGAGGGGTGAATCAAGGATTTTGCACAGTGCTGTATGCCAACCAGTGGCCTAGTGCATTTAAAGTTAAGGGGCATAGAATTTGACTCTGCATGTTGTTCATTTAACAATTTAATCTGCAGTTTATGAAATAAATGGGTGAAGTGGTCAAGACCTGTGAAGTGGCAGAACGTGTGGCTGGTAAATTGGTTAAAGTGATTCTTACTGCGCCTTCTGTTTATATCCAGGGTGGCATTAATTTTAGACGTCACATGCTGATCATGTTGACTCAGCCGTACATGTCGCAAATGACATTTACGCACACATAAGCGGATATGAGCGATGGAGCTGACGTACAAGATTCATTTCTGCTCAGCTTTATTACCCTAATATTAAATCAGGGCCCCACTAAACCTGCTTATTAACGGAATAGGCCTACATGTGCTTTTTAGCCTTTCTACAGTCAGAAAGGTGAGGATAGGGGTCCTTTAAAATCTTGAAAGGAGTTGCAGTAAGTAGCAGTAAAATTAGGTGGTAGTCGCCTAGTGAGAAAACATTTTCCTGTGAACCTGATGACCTCAAAGTTGCAGGTTAAAACCCCACTTTGTGGCCTTGAGCGAGACACTTAACCCTCAGTGTCTCCAGGGAAACTGTCCCTGTAACTAATGATTATAAGTTGCTCGGGAGAGCAAATGCCACTTTCATTTGTTTACTTTTTAGAAATCTCAGAACTGATATTCTGTTTGATTCGAGCAGCTCTAGTTTGAAGTGAGAGTGTGTCAATCCGGGCACTTCCTTTTTTAGCACAAGTGCTAAAGATGCTTGTCTTGGCAACTACTTTTGCAGCAATAGTTAAAAAGGTGTAAATGTGATTTCTTCCAGTGTGGGCAGAGCCTGGATAGTAAGCACAAGTCTGTGTGTGTGTGTGTGTGTGTGTGTGTGTGAGAGAGTTTGTGTGTGTGCATATGTCTGCATGTGTGTGTGTCTGTGTACTGCACTGATCACAGATTACAGGTCCACCCATCTGTGTGTGTGTGTGTGTGTGTGTGTGGGTGTGTGTGTGCGTGTGTGTGTGATCCAGTGGGAACTTATGCCAAAACTGGTCCCGATTTGCATCTGATTTGCATGCGGAGCAAAGTATGTTCACTATGTTCATTGTGTGCGAGTGGAAGTGTGTGTGAGTGTGTGTGTGGTGGGGCGATTCTGTTTGTGCATGTGTTTGTGTGTATAGTTGCTGTTTTGGGTGTCTGTATAGTATTTATCTCAACAGATCTGGGTATTTTTCTCGTGTAAATGTGTCTGTATGTATGTGTCGTATTATGGATTGTGTATATACTGCTATGCTCAGGGTAATATCTGTAATTTTGGCATATTTTGCGTGTGTGCATGCGTGTGCTGTATTTTGTATTGGGTATTCATCTCTATATATTTGGGAATTATTGTGTGTGTGTGTGTTTGTGTGTGTGTGATTTGTGATGTGTATCTATAGCTCTTTGTTTTTTGGACTGGACTGATGATGTAAGTGCAATGAGTCAGGGAGGCTGATTCCAGACACACACACACACACACACACACGCACACACACGCACCTCAGATCATCCCACACACTCCAGTGTTTCGCTTCTGTTG
>JBBPDB010052153.1:0-10906 GCA_037974465.1 Brachypetersius altus | reverse complement strand
CATTTTAATTCAGTAATGAGAGCTAGACTTATTATTCTTCATTTCAGTTCATAGTCTTGTTTCTATCTGTAAAGTGCATATCTGCGCTCAGTGATATCTGGTATGAAATGTTTGGATATTTAATTTAAAAATAGTAGAATAATGACTATATATTTAGGGGGGCTTGGGATCATTATGGGGGGCTTCAGACCCCCAAAATATACCTAACAACACCCATGGATCTGAGACACTTATAGCAAACTGTGGTGGCTGGACGACTGGGTCGTGCAGAGGAACCATCAGGGCAACCAAACCAGGCAAATGTTTATGGACACCATGGCCACTCATAGTATCGGCAATCTGTCCTATATTTATATGTCGCTGTATATAACAGAGTTTACATTTGTGTCCCACTGTGTTTTAAGTTCACAAACCCACAACTCCCATCCCTGCTGGATAATATCTGTTGCCTTGGACCCCACAAAGTCTAGGACCGCCCCTGGTCCCTAGTATGCAGTGGGCGGAACCTTCTGAATGGGATCCAGACAGAACTACTGGTAAACCGGCCAGAGGGTCATGGATGACCAAGGCATTCTGACTCATCTGCTCTGATCCCACGGAAGATCTGCTGTAGCACAAATCAGTGAAAAAGATCAAGGTGCTCCGATAGAAAGGAGTGGGAACTCACAGTGAGTCACAGTTTGCTGGACTGCCCATACTGACGCTTGTCCTACAATGGACATGTGAGCATCAGAACTGAGCCGTGGACAAAGAAGGTGGACTGTTCTGATGAATCACATCCCGTAACCATGCTGGCTCTGGTAAAATGAACCTGATCAGTGGAGGCGCCGCCTTACACCTCACATGACCTAAAGGACCTGCTGCTAAAGTCTTGGTGCAGAATCCGCAGAACACCTTCTGAGGTCTTGTGGTCATGGCCCATGTCTTTGTCCCTCTGAGCTGCGTGATACAGAAAGGGTTGTCTGCTTGAGAAGGTGCTGGGAGCTCCTGGACTGAAGTGACTTTGCGTTCATATTTGTTATAAAACTAATAAATGATGTTTTTCTTGATAATTTTGCACTAAAATGCTATATATATATTTGTTGGTACAAAAAAGGGAGGGATGGATGGCGATATCCCCCCCACATTAAACATGCTTCCCACGCCCCTGGTATAGAGTGTGTGAAAGTGACCTGTTATATGTGAACACACCACAGCACACAGTGTGAGCAGCATGAAATTATTCGTCTGCTTTTAACCCCTTCACCAAGTGAAGCAGCGGGGGAGCAGTGTGTGGGGACAGTATCTTGCTCAGGTGGTTAGCGGTCTTGGAAATCAATCCCACGACCTCCTGATCGCAGGGCAAACGTCCTAAGGGTGCCTCAGTAACACCACTAGCATACCTGGGATTCGAACCCACAATCTTCTGATTGCCGAGGCAACATGGCAGACATGTTGGCCCTAATCCAGTCTTCCAGTCTGGCGCTGCAGGTTGTGGTCGTTGATTGCCTCGTCGCTGTTTCGGTCGGGTTAAAACAAACGTCGGTGGCTGAATATCCAGTGCATCCCTAATAAATAGTCATTCAAACATAAATTCAGCGAAATATAAATCAGTGTAGGGGGCGTGGCCACAACCAGGCGCCTTCCGGACCCCTCCGCTCAGACTGTGCTCTTTTTTTTCGTTTTTTTTAATGATCTATTGTTTTGCATTTCTACTTTAGTGTGTTTCAGAGAATTCCATGTTTTTAATTTAAAGCGACTTTTTGTTTATAAGCCGAGGTCAGACAGTCCGGCCCAGACTCTTCTTTTTCGTTCCAGCAGTTTTATTGCTGTACTGTAAATAAAATTAAAAGAGACGGTTGAGCTTATTGGTGATTACTCCTACATTTTACTGCAGGTTTATTACTAAACATTAGACTCATGTATTGCTGTATTTACCTGTTTACCAAATAAAATGCCAGAGCATTGAATACAGTACAGTCTGTATGGACTCCCTGGATAGATTTATATAAATATGTATGTATATCCATCGATCCATATCTAACCAGACTGCTGCAACCTTCTCACGAGTGTGTGTGTCTCTCAGAGTTTCATGGCACTCTGTCTGCCGGATGCGTGTGTGTGTGTGTGTGTGTGTGTGTGTGCTCCGCCCAGCTCCAGTGGAAAACTGTGTCACTGGGTTAAAGTGAGCGGTGAGGAGGGGGAGTGGCGACTTCAGCAAGAACATTCAGTACCCTACAGCAGCTCTCATACACACACACACACTCGCATTCAGTTCCCAGCAGCAGCTCTCACACACTCACGGCAGGGCAGACCCAGCGGCAGCAGCTCCTGAACGGATCCAGAACTGGGCCGATCTGCACCAAAGACTAAACATTATTATTCGTTTTATTATTTTGCTTTTTTTTGGCGACTTGGAGACTCGAGAAGTGCCACACTCTTCCCTGTGGATGGACTTTTTTGTTCTGAACTAGGTTCTGCTAGTTCGCGCTACAGATCTGAGAGCCTCCCCGGGTCTCGACTCCCTCTCCACGGCTGGAAGAGATGGCATCTGCTCGGCCAGGTAAGAGACGCCAGGTGTTCTTTTGGCATGTTGTAAAAACTAAGCAGAGCAGCTAGAGCTTTGTTTTATTTCGCTTTCGCTCCAAAACGTCACTCTTTTACCAACACGCGTATTTGTCCGAGCCGACGAGGGCGGCAGGCTGCGGGGTCCCCTCTACTCCTCCGACCCCTTTCAAGTGTGTACGTGTGTACCAGCTCACATGGCCTGGCCAGCCGCACCATGTGCCTGTGTGTACTTCTGGGCGGTCCTGATTGGCTGTGTGTACCCCGCACGCTCCTGATTGGCTGAGCCCAGCCCGTGACGCGCTCATTGCTCATTGCGCTCATGCAGCGTTGCTGCAGCACCACGTGAGGAGGATTGACCCACATACACACAGACACACACACAGACTCAGCTTTTAAACTCTCTGCGTTTTGTCTGAATCCATAGAGCTGAATAATAATATTAATTGATAACTCGGATGTAGATGTGTGTGTTTATGCACTAATTCAGGGTCAGTAGAATAAACAGGTAAATAAAACAATGTTTTTAAGTGCATATCATAATCCTTGAATAACATTTCACATATATATATACACACACACACACGAATTCAATGCTCTGTTAGGAGACATTATTATATGTGGACATCCACACGTTGATGTGCATTTATATATCTGAATGTGAGTGTTTTATGTTTTAAATGTATTAATACAGTATTAAATGTAGTGTATTTTTAAATGTCACTTTTTTATGCACTCCTGATATACTTATGATGCATTGGAAGAAAGGGGTTGAGGTTGTTTGGATGAGATAAAAATCTGGAGAACTAGAACCACCACTGCAGAGTGAACTGGATTAACGTTACCGAAGTTAACCGACTGTCAGAAGAACATTAGGTCATTGTTGAGAGCTGATTCAGCAAGTAGCTCAAAGTACCATGTCACAAATGGTTAGTGGGGGAGAACTAATATTTTCAAATGGTCATATATTTGTATAGATGTGTGTATTTGTGTGTGTATATATATATATATATATATACACACACACACACACACAAGTATACACGTGTGTATGTATATATTCATATACCTACACTGGGGCTCCATACAGGCTGCTCTGTGTATTCTGGCCTGTTTACTCTGCGCTGTGTGAATGAGGGTGGAGGTTTTCTTGGAATTGTTGGGTCGTTCCCTCGAGGTGTAGTCGGTGAACTCTCTGACCTGGCCGGTCCTGCTGGACGGCTCATCTGTCGCACGCGGGGCGTGGAGCCCACCCTTTGAGATACAATTGCATAACAATGTTATCGAATCTGCGAATAGGAAGTAATGAAGCAGCGAATGAATGAGTGGTGAAAGCTCCGGTCTGGCCTGCTCTGCTGCAAGATCACGACTTCTCCTCCTCATAAAGAAAAGCATTACTCCCAGATCCCCAGCAGAGACCGTCTGGTTTCAGGAATAATGTCGAGCAAGTTTTACTGATGAATCATTTTCAGTTGATATCCTTCTTGTCTTGACTCCAGCGTAACAGGGTTGATTTTGTATGAGAAGCGGGTCATCGCAGCGCCCCGGGGGGGCGGTACCTCGCTCAGGGGACGTCAGAGGTGCTTAGCAGTCTAGGGAATCAAACCCATGACATCTTGATTGCAGGGCGAACATCCTGGGATTTTGTATGATGTGTGTCATCACAGCATTAAGAAAATTCACTTTTGTAGTTTTTCATGTTTCTTCATTTCTAGTTTTTTATGGATAGACTTTACTTCGCGTAAACAGTTCAGGGTCAGGAAAAATGACAACAGAAACATTGAAAATGCGTAAGAGACGTAAGAGTTTTGGTCAGGAAGCTACATAAAAATGGAAACAAAAATGAAAAACACTTCAAAATGAATAAAAAAAAACAAACTAGAAACAAACGACTCCTAAAAATGTACAGATGTTTTATGTGAGTCTCTGTTTGTTTTTGTTCTTTCCCACAGCTGGTGTGATCGCCTACATCTGCTCCTCAGGCCCCGCCCCCAGTCCCGAGTCCAGTTTGAGTGACGGCTCCAGCAGAAACTCACCCCCTGTGTCTCTGCCCCGTTCCGCTGTCCAGGGCCGCAAAGTGGAACCGACTGCCACCCGGTCTCCCGGCATGCCAAAACACGCCCACGCCCGCGCGTCCGGCCCCGAGAGGAACACTCCGTCCACCAGCAGGAGTGGCATCACCAGTATGTTTGCGTTTCCTGTTGTTAACTGACCGGAGGTTTCCTGAAAAACCTCACACAACTTTAGAGAGAGAGTGTTCAAAGCAGTGCTCACTCAACCCTTGCTGTGCTTTTCAGAGCTGAACGGAATGGTGTTGCTGTGCAAAGTGTGCGGAGACGTGGCCTCTGGGTTTCATTACGGTGTGCACGCCTGCGAAGGCTGCAAGGTGAGAACATGCTGTTCTGGTGCTTTTTTTACTTCTTCAGTCCTGGCTGTGGGTCCAGGCTTGTGCTCCTGCCAGAGAGCAGCACGTTTTATTGGACGCTTGGCAAACTGCTAAAGCCTGGAGCTGTCCCCTTGTGGTTTAACCGTATCTCACTGAATGCCTTTCTAGGTCAAAGGTGTTTAATAGATGGTTAATATTGTGGCCCCCTCTGCCTTTTTCCAGGGATTCTTCCGAAGGAGCATCCAGCAGAATATCCAGTATAAGAAGTGCATAAAAATGGAGAACTGCACCATCGTGCGCATCAACAGAAACCGCTGCCAGCAGTGCCGATTCAAGAAGTGCTTATCAGTGGGGATGTCCCGGGATGGTGAGTTCTCTAGTCTCTAGACAGTCAGACAAACAGATAGAGACTATATAGCAGCAGTGCTGTTCTTCGGAGATCATTGTATCTAGAGGTATTTTTGAAAAAAAACACAGTTGAATCACCAGAAGTTTTGGTATTGAGTATCAATGTTGGGAATCAGACCAGTATAAATGAACTGAGGAACGGATCTGATTCAGTCCTATAATAAAACCTTCCCATAAACCTGATGTCATGTTGTCACTGTTGGGTTTTATGAATAATGGATCTTTCATGTGTTTAAGATTACTCTAGTAATCGTATATACACAATTCATAATTAATTTTCATTCAAATATATTACATTTGTAACTACAGACCTACACACGTTCAGAAGATCCCGCTGGTGTGGGTGTCCTCCCTTTCAATGATGTAATGTTTTGAGTGCTAACAGTGCCCTCTTGTGGAGAATGATCAGACTGCAGCTGTGTATTTCTTCTTATGAGGGTGTTTTACAGACACATGTGTACAACTTAAACTTTTGGTACTAACTTGCATTCAGTATATTATCAGTATAATACTGAGGCTAACGACAGTACTGACAATACGTGTGTGGGTAAAAAGGGTTCACCATGGTTTCCTTAAGTCTCCTTAATTATTCAGAATGATTATTAATTTCAGCTCTCCCCTGTTTTTCCCCCGTAGCTGTGCGATTCGGGCGCATTCCGAAGCGGGAGAAGCAGCGGATGCTGCTGGAGATGCAGAACGCCATGAACAGCATGATGAGCGGCGGCCAGCTGCACCACATGCTCCGAGACTCTAGCTCTTCCTCGGCTTCGTCCTCATCCTCCTCGCCGCCTTCATCGCCACAGTGTTCCCAGGACTCGGAAACGGTGGTTGCCATGGAGACATCCATGAGCAGTTCGGCATCATCCTGTTCGTCAGACAGCGGTGAGGAGGACGCGCTGGGCTCTGGGCCAGCAGGGGGCACCATCTCGCCCTCCCTCACTGAGAGGCTGAGCAACGACGTTGCAGACAGGCAGAGGCCGTGGAACTGCGACAACAACGGCGAATCTCCCTGCGAGAACAGCCGGCATGTCAACACTGGAAACAGCGCAGTTCAGCAGCGCAGCAGCACCCCCAGTGGTGGTCGGATGGATAACGCCGCTCACTGCCAATACAGTCGGCAAAATATGAATGAACTCGCTGAAAGAGCTGGGAACCGGGGCCATCTGGTGAGTTTAGCTTTGAGTTTATTAGTTACCCCAGTAAAATAGTAATAATAACAATTACAGCATGCTCCATTTAAATATCTACAACCGCTTTAAAGGGTCAGTCATGTGCAGAACTGAATTGTCGTTGCTTTTATTGACAGATGTTTGATGTTTAAAGTTTTACAATGTACAGCTCGGGGCCATGGGAACACTAAGCTTTTGTGATGTCACAAAAACCAACCTATTCACATTCTTCCACCTGTTCAAACCGTTCGCACCAAAGCTAAAAGCAATGTGTTGCTTTTGGAGTGTGCCTTAAAAGCACAGTAACAAAACATACTGTTTAAACATAAGGGATAGAGAGAATCACGTTAAAATATAACATTTAGAGCCTTTAATGAGTTTATGTGTTCTCTGACCATTCATATATACCTTGAGTGACCACTTTAATTGCAACAATCAAACCCTTTTACTGACAATCGCACATTTGAGCCACAGCAGTACTAATAAAAATTCGTTTTCCTACAGGTGTGTCCGATGAACACCTCCCCCATAGTGGATCCTTCTAAACCTAGTCATGAAATCTGGGAGGAGTTCTCTTTGAGCTTCACCCCCGCTGTGAGAGAAGTGGTGGAATTCGCACGGCAGATTCCGGGTTTTCAGGAGCTTTCACAGCACGACCAGGTCAGCCTGCTCAAGGCAGGAACGTTCGAGGTGAGCGCCACTTCAGACTTCGACCGCAAGTCGAACTAATGACATGAGTGCATTAGTGCGACTCAAGTCAACGATAAATAATTTCTTATGAGCATTTAAGCAACCTGAGCTTTAATGATGACGGAAATTGTGGGCCGATGACAATATCCTATTGTTCTTGCCTCTATCTGGCCTTGCTGATACATCAGTGTTAATATATGTGGAAATGGGACTAAATATGGATTACAGTTTACAGATGTTAGTAAAATAAAGGATGCAAATATTGTTAAACAAAAGCCTAGAGTGCACTAAATACATCATCCAAATCTAGACCATTATCTACCAACTATTATCAGTACTGATGTAAGTCTGATATAACTCTTTTTTTTTTTTACTCTACTAATCCGTCCCTCTTTGTTTTTTATTTTCTTGAGGCAAGAGAACATGCAGTAACATAGCACAACTAAATTAAATAAAAAAGAACTAAAAATACATTCATTTATGTTAAATCTAAACAAATAACATACAAATGGTCGCGAGTGCTGATTCGCGTAAAACTGAGGGGTTACTGTGTATATAAACCGCAAACAATCCCTAAATAAAGTCTTTTCGTTCAACAGCTATACTCAGGGCTGGACTGGGACGAAAAATCTTACCGGGCGATTTTGATTCCGCACCGGCCCAAATTTACCCGACCGGCCCAAATTTATCCGACCGGCCCAAATTTAACCGACCGGCCCAAATTTAACCGACCGCCCCAAACTTACCCGACCGCCCCAAATTTATCCGACAGGCCCAAATTTAACCTACCGCCCCAAATTTATCCGACCGGCCCAAATTTATCCGACCGGCCCAATGGCTAGTCCAGCACTGGCTATACTGGCAACACACCCAGGGAGCTATTTCCACTCCTACAGGACCAGCTCCTCTTGTGTTGAATGGGGAGAATCATGTAGTGTTTGGCTCTTTTACTCAAGGACTGGCTGTTCCCCCCAGAGATCATGTTGAGAGTCATCCTATTCAGTTTTCTGCCAGTAAACTGTCTTCTTCAGTAATGTCTCTAAAAGCATTCATACCTCCTTCACATGTTCACCTTTTCCTGGGAGTCCAGCGTGAACGTGAGACTAATCCTTTGCTGGTATGGCAGTAAGTCAGCAGTACCTGGGAAATATTGGAGGATCATGCTAGGGACGTCACGTCTTGTTTAGTGGGATTTAATGGCACGTATAAACACAGGGATACTGTATTTGTGAATGACGCACAGTCTGAGCATCGTCTGTATAATTATGCACATAATGTCCCAATTCTTCTGTGTGGAAAGGGCTTCAGATGTCATCTGAGGAGGCTCTGTGTCCTCCACCCCCGTCTTTAAGAAATGCTGAGCTTGTTTACCCAACATGTAGCCACTCATTATTGTGAGTTTGCTCTGACCAGCGTCTCTGTGTTCTTTCTGAAGGTGCTGATGGTTCGTTTCGCCTCCCTGTTCAACGTCAAGGAGCGCACAGTGATGTTCCTGAGTGGCCAGAAGTACAGCGTGGAGATGCTGCGTTCGATGGGAGCTGGTGAGCTCCTCACCTCCATGTTCGACTTTAGCGAGAAGCTCATGGCCCTGCAGCTCAGCGCAGAGGAGACCAGCCTCTTCATGGCTGTTGTTCTTGTATCTGCTGGTAAGAACTCGACCTCAAAATCCTAATCTCTTTGGAAAACCCCATTTCTTTGAGCGCACTCTTAAAACGACTTTTGTCCCTTGCTGTGTCTAGACCGAACAGGCATCGAGGACGTGAGCTCCGTGGAGGCTCTGCAGGAGAACCTGATAAGGGCTTTAAGGAACCTCATTGTGAGAAACCACTCCAACGAGGCCGCCATCTTCACCAAGCTGCTCCTGAAGCTTCCAGAGCTGCGCTCCCTCAACAACATGCACTCCGAGGAGCTCTTGGCCTTCAAGGTCCACCCTTAAACGGGATCAGACTCTCCACCTTGGACCAAATCCACATTGTACATTTCTGTCCTGAATGTAATTTGCCACTTTTTAAGGGGTCCAAGCACCAACCGTTCAGGAACCCTGTTATTTTATATTATTATTGTTGTTATCATGATTATTTTAAAGCTTTAGGGACTGAGTGTTGGAAAATGCTGTATTTTTGTGTGGTTGTGTGTATATATACATATATATGTATATATATATAATGTTTTGATTATTGCACTCATTGGGGTTTGCAGTATTGGCAATGAAGAGACGTGCCACTTTTAACAGGACGTTGAGACACTGAACGCTATTAAGACCTGTTTTGAAAAAGGCACTGAACCACTGCTGTTATCTTACCAAGTGTATTGAGTCATGAGTGCATCGGGACGCCCAGTCAAAGGCTGTTTTCACGCTTGCTTTCATGCACTACTCGTTACGCCCATGACGAACAGACGAGAGTAGTCTCCTTTTTGGAAATATGTGCAATAGATGCTAATGCATGGTTGTGTATTAGAGTAGCTAGTGGTATCTTGTCCAAAAAAAAAAGCCAGTTTGCTTGTTTGTTCCCTTTGCATCCCGTTTAAGACTGAACCTCCAGTTGTCACCACACGCCTGTGTATACTGTTTTTGTTCGTTTGCTTGTTTTTTCTTGTGCAAGTCATGAATGTATGCAGCCGGGATGGGCATTGGCATTGCTTTAGTTTTGCGTTTTGGATGCACTGCTTTTTGCACATGGTGACGGGGAACAGAACCGGAAGCACAACTCCACATTACATATCCTGAAAGTCTATGCATCAAGCCCGACGCCACGGCGCCATGATACAGACTTGCACTTTCTTCTGACGAAGAAGGCGAAGGGATTCTGTATTCGGTGCAGCTTTGCCACGTGTCCTTACCAGTGTTTGTCTTCCTACAACTGAAAAAAACAAACATCAACAGACGTTTGTCTTATAGCAGGCATTAGCAGAAATCCTGTTGATCCATCGGAAGACACGGGTGGCCTTACAAACATTTGATGGACATGCGGGGACGTTTTATTGCAACTTATTGTGTTTTGTTTTATGGCGAGAGGGAGTGGGCTCTCTGGTCCCACCTCTTCAGCACTCTATGCATAAGAAAGCAGCTCGACAATATGGATGGACTTTCCTTATTTAAACCATCCAGTTGTTATATGTGATATGTATTATGACATATTCCTTATTTGTCCACATTTGGTCTGTTGTGTACATGTATTTCAGATATACTCTCTATATATATAGTATATGAATAAATATCTATTGGTCAAATGTGTAAAGAGTCCGTTTTTCTCATGTAATGAATTGCTAACAAAAGAAATCAGACTTTTCCAAACCCCCGAACAAGCACCGCCCCCAACCACTTCAACATGAAGCGTCACAAACCCACTGAAGTGGAGACCACCTTTACTGGAGCAAAAGGGTTACAGTACAAGAGTCCTGTTTATCGATTGGAAGCCTTGGAAGACGTGTGGTGTTTTTTGTGACCGTGATGGACATGCGGGGATGTTTTATTGTGTTTTGTTTTATGGTGAGCAGGGGTTTAGAAACAACAGCATGGCTATGGCCTGATGTTTTGATATTAAATGAATGCTTTTTAGGAATTAACAATTTCTTTCTTTTTCTGTAACCACTTAATGCTTACATGGGTAGTCTCAGCCTCAGACGTCACGCCCACGGAACGCTGGCTAAACGTCTGATGCATATGGTACACTTAACTGGAAACACTTCAGGAATCTCGAAGTCGTCA
>JBBPDB010052143.1:0-10906 GCA_037974465.1 Brachypetersius altus | reverse complement strand
CGCGCACTCTCTCTCTCTCTCTCTCTCTCTCTCTCTCTCACTCTCTCTCTCTCTCTCTCTCTCTCTCTCCCTCACACTCTCTCACATTTTCGTTAAGGGTGATGTATTAAACTGTTATTGAAGTTATCTGGGGGCATATTTAGGGTTTACACTGTTAAATAGGCATTTTAAGGCATTTTTTCACCAAAACACACCGCGGTTTTTCTTTATACGCGGGGATCACTGTATACATATACACACACACACTTGGTTCTAGACGACTTAAATCAATTTCTTTTTTCTCTCTCTTTCATCTGCAGAATTACTTTGATGGCAGCCTGTCTTCTCAGGGAAACATGCCGTGGATTGAGTATAATCATCAGTGCGTGTCTGGGACAGAGTTCATTATTGATTTTCTGGAGGAGAAACTGGGTGTCTGTCTCAATAAAAGCCTGAGTGGCCCAGAACAGGCTGTGGCCTGGGCTGTCATCAAAATGGTGGAAGAACATTTGTACTGGTGAGTCACTGCACACTGGGTGTATAGATGTTTGATATGACAATAAACCGTATTGATATGACATGACTTCGCTAATTGGCCTCACTCTTTATTGGTGGGTAGGACTGCCCACCCTTTCCTCCTTCAGATGCTTGTGGGGTCTTAGCTGGTGCGAGAGATTGGTTGAGTAATCCAATCACTGTGTTCAATCCAAAAACATTCGTTGGCTGTTTTCAGGTCTCGGAGGAATGACATTGTAGCCTTTGCTCTACCATCTCAGTAGCATTTTGTGATTCAGGGGCAGACCCTGGGCAGCTGACCCCTGCTGGGCTCAGCCTCTGCTGTACATGTTATGAGTGTGTGTTGTGTTTTATCAGGACCATAGTGTACTGTCAGTGGATAGAGAATGTGGAGGAGACTCAAAAGTTGCTGGACGTTCCTGGCCCTCTGAGTGAAGTCCTGAAGTGGACCCTGTGCCAGCTGAACGCAGGCCTAGTGAGGAGGGAGATGTTCTGCCAGGGCGTCGGCCGATGCTCCAAAGATGAGCTTTATACACTGATGGAGAGAGACATGCGCACACTCTCCACACTGCTAGGTAAGGATTTAGCCTTAAACACTGTGTCCGTGTCTCAATGCCATCAAAAAATTCCCACCAACAGTGTCCTGTGGCCAGGACTCCTGGTGAAGGACGATTAAATGACTCACACAAACTGCTTCGTCACATGAACTATTGTCTAATTATAGAGGTCCAACAGATTTGATGAATATAATGAAAAAGTACATGGACACAGTGATGATAAACACCCAGCAGCATGGAAGTGGAAATAATAAGATCGCGTGTCTAATTTTTCACTTTGTTGTGTGTTTTTAGGAGATAAGAAGTATATCATGGGCTCCAAAGTTACCATTGTGGACGCTACAGTATTTGGACACCTCGCCCAGGCGATGTGGACACTGCCTGGCTCCAGACCAGAGCGCTTAATTAAAGGTACCTCCAGCTCAGTTGGCATGAATAAACATGAATAAACTATTTTTAAATACAGTTAGCTGAAGAACCCCCCCTTGGTAAACACTGGGGAAAGGTCATGAAAATGTTTGTGTTTTAACGAAATCTCTCACTGAAAAATATTAGAACTAAACCAGCCTGTGAACTTGAGATGCCACAAAGGTCTAATTCCCTCAGTAATGTATCAGAGTAGGGAAGATAAGAGAATCATTTGTGGTGGTGGGATCTTCCTATATTTAAAATTAAAAGTTCCGCTGATTGAAGCTAATGTTTGATGTAGCTCTGCTGCTTGGTCCACGTCTCATGGCGCAGGGATTGATTTATCTAATTTTATTATATGATTTATTGCACTTTATTAAGATCGTTTGCCTTACTAGTCCAGATGAATCTTTTAAGGCTTAAAGAGTTAGTGAAGTTCTGAGACTTTACAGATTTTATTTTAAAAAAATATCTTCTTGCAACACTTTAGTTTTAACAAAATTTTCTAAATATGTGCATGCAAATATGGCTAAAAACAGTGGTTGTGACGTTAAAATCAATAAATAAGTAATTGTTCTAATAATCATTTCTATAGACCCCATCTGAGTAAAGAGGGAAACTGTGTTTAGATGTTTCTGGGCCTCACTGTTGCTTTGTTGCCTGTGCTCAGGTGAGCTGATTAACCTGGCCATGTACTGCGAGCGGATCCGGAGGAAGTTCTGGCCCGAGTGGTTTGTGGATGTGGATGATTTTTGTTTGGACGGAGAGAGTGACAGCAGCTGTGGAACTCCCACACACCTGCTGGACTGCAGCCTGTTTTCACACACAGACACTCTGGATGGCAGCAGCAGCTCCGCTCTCACACACTCGCCGGACACCGACCGCGCCGGCCGCTCGCTCTCAGACTCGGACATCGAGGTGGACGGCTCAGACAGTGAACAACAGGTTTAAGGGTCGTTCTAAGATTGGCTGGCCCTTGGACTGTGCAGATGTTTGATGGAAAATCATCTGTTTGCAGTAGCATCTGGACTGCAGCACAGCATTATGGGGAAATGACATGAATTTGGACTTCTACTGAGGAGCCATGCGTACTGGGAATCAGGTTTAAAAGTGTGTGTGTGTGCGTGTGCGTGTGCGCGTGCGCGTGCGAGTGTCTGAAGGTTTTTATGAATGCTCAGCATTGTTCCAGACAAGTGTCCACTATATGTCCAGAAGTATCCAGATGCTGCTTCTGACACTGGCATTGGGTGATAAATCAAAAATGCAACAGTATTTGGCACCTATTTCCTGATATATTGGAAATGTAGTTTTGGGTTTGAGAAGTTGGAATAGATGCATAATGGTGCACCAGTGGATGCTATGGGATGATATTGGAATGATATTTGTATATTTAGTAAACAGATGATTGTTGGTATCAGACTGATGTTTAAACTTGGCCACTATTTTAAACTGTTATTTAAGATGTTCTTGTTTTTCCAGAGGAGCAGGACGTTTGTAAGACTGGGATCCTTCATTAAAACACCTGCAGTTTATTACTGCCCATCCAAATAAGTCACCATGTGGATTTATGTATGCAACTAGGTTAGAGCCTTATTGGATAATTACTGCAGGTTATTTAACCCTGAAACAGTGGCTACTCACTGCATTGGTTAGACACTGTTTCAGAAGTGTCAAATTATTGGCATGCATCAAGCAACGAAAGCATGCAGAAACTGCTCAAATCGGGTTAAGAACTGCCCGATGCATTATCAACATCTGGAAGTATAGTGGGGAACCATCATCTTCGAGAAAGAAGTGTAAGAAAAAAAAATCATGTGATCATGATCAGCAGATAAAGTGTTTGGGGAAATTAAATTGTAAAATGCACAATGCAAAAGGAAGTCAGGGGTTTGGGACTGCTGTGTAGCCTAATCTGTGAAGCTATTCGAATAAAAAGGCTTCAATTTGCTACAGAGCATAAAGATTGGAGTCTGGAGCAGTCCAGATATAACCCACCCTGTTCCAGAGTGATGGCCACAGAAGGGTAAGCAAATAGGCAGATGAAGCGATGCACCCATCATGCCTAGTGTCTCCTGTGCCAGTCTGTGGGGGCAGTGCTATGATCTGGGGTTGTTGCAGTTGGTCAGGTCTAGGTTCAGCAACGTTAAAGAATGAGGTCAGCTGACGACCTGAATACACTGAACGACCAGGAAACTCCATCAGTGGCTTGTTAAAGCTAGCCAGGAGTGAAAATCTTCCTCAGATATTTAGAAAGGCTCTTTATTCATGATTATTTATAATAATAATAATAATAATAATAATTATGCCCTGCTGCTTCTTGAGTGTTTGTGAGCTGTTTAGTGTTAGAAAATATTAGGTTATTCAATTAAACAATTATTGGATGAGCTGATGTCTGGATACTTTTGGACACGCAGTGTAGATTCCAGCAGTGTATGTTTGGGTTTGGCCATTCTGTTTCTCAGACACATGGTTCAGTTACAGTTATGAGCGCGGCTCATGCAGACATATTGGAAGATTAATAGCAGAAGTGAATTCAGAGACAATAAAGGGACTATACCATCCTGATAAACACACACAGCGCTGTTTGCATCATACAGACATACACAATGTTTACATCACAATGGGATTTGCATAATAACTCACATAACACCCTTAAGCAGTTTCCTCTGATTCTGAACTCCCAAGTGTCTTAACCCACTGTCTGTTATCAGCTTACTTACCCTTTTTACAATCACAGACTGAAGATTTTTCTGCGCAATTTATCAGATTATTCTCATCACAGCAGTCATGCTGACATGGAAGTGAATGTTAGTGTGTGTTAAGTTTCAACACCTCAATGTTACTGTTGTACTGAGAATAGTCCTCAAATCAAAAATATCCAGCCAACAGTGTCCTGTGGAGCATTCAGGCCCCTGGCCCTAACTATTGTTCCTGATGTCTAACGTGATTATCTTAGAGTTGTATTACTTACTCTTTACCACAAGAGGGCACTGTAACCTTTCAATATTTCATATTGTTTCTGCATAATCAGTCCACGTTTCTCTCTACATTACCTGTATTTTTAGCCTTAACCTTAACCCTTTTGCCAACAAAGCTGTGTGTTATAGGGTGTAGCGTGTGTGTGTGTGTGTGTGTGTGTGTGTGTTTGTGTGTGTGTGTGTGTGTGTGTGTGTGTGTGTGCTGATATGAGTTTGCCTTAGCTGGTTAAGAGGTGTTTTGAGCAGCTTTATAATCATTTACCTCTCTTTGTGGATTATACTTACTTGAAATCAAAGCCATTACAAAAGGATTTATTTCTATATTTTCTATTGGTTTCTTTGTGTATATATTTATAGATGTATTATTTATGCCTTACAGTTTGTGATTATACTTGCTTTACCTTTTGTTGGTGGAATGATGGAATGACTGATCTGTTTGGTGTAAAGAAATAGATGATGGGAAGAAAAAGTGGTAAAATTGTCATGAACTGCTTTTTAGTCGAGTCGTAACACACCAGTGCGGAAAGTGACGAATGGAGTTTAGCTTTATTTTCTCACACCAAACTACTACCACAGGTAAACGATGCAGTGGGAGCCAAAACTGAGCAATTAAAGCAGACAAAAAAGCCCTTTCGTACTATTCCCCCTGCAGGAAAGAAAAAGAGTGCCATGCGTTACCGGGAATATGATAATGAGCTACATTTCATGATAGTGTTTGTCGATCAAATAAATCCACACTTTTCTCCTCTTGCCCCAGATGTAGTCAGTTATGATTCTCCACTCCTGAGAAATTAGTCAGAATTGTTCACAGTAGTGATTGGAACCAGATATTCAAAAATCTGGCTTACATGAAGTTATGATGTGAATTGGGTATACACTGCCTGGTATATAAGGCACCATACAATAGCTCTAATTTATATTTTTGAGCCCCATTAATGGTAAACCCATTTGTAAGGCAAACCCTTTTCTTGTCATTTTAGATTTAATCCCAAATGCAATGCTACAGAAGATTATGCCAGTTATGGACAGTAATGAAAAAGGGGATGTGGTCCATCACCTCATCTGTTGCGACTGAATCTTTGTTAACTTCTCAACAACTGAATTATACATTTAAAATATGAGGCAGACTTAAAGAGAGGCGGACTCTTGGAGGTGGTTTAGGACAAGGTACGACTTACTGTGAGCTATAAAATGGTGAAAACTTGATGGTGTCACAAATTGAGGCATAACAAAGTGGAGCTAAAAATCGGCACAACACGTGTCTAAAATAGCGGACTCCAAGCATTTAACTACAAAATAAAGTTTTGTTCAGTCAGGCTGTGTCCTAAAAGTATACACTCCACATTAACAGATGAATAAAAACATTAATAAATATATTTTTTCTGGAAAAAACACAAGGGAACCCGTTCACCTCATAGTCATGTCCCAATACTTTTGTCCTGTGGCGTTTAGGGTTTACACTATAAAAATAGGCATTTTTTAACCAAATACATGTTTTTTTTCTCTAATATATATATATATATATATACAGTCATGGCCCAAATTGTTGGCACCAATGAAATTCTTCCAGAAAATCAAGTATTTCTCACTGAAAGGTATTACATTAACACATGTCTGCTGTTCACCCAAAATGGAATGAGGCCTACAAAGAAAAGAACACAGTACCTACAGCCAGACATGGTGGAGGTTCAGTGATGTTTCAGGTTGTTTTGCTGCCTCTGGCTCTGGGTGCCCTGACTGTGTGCAGGGCATAAAATCTGAGGATTACTGAAGGATTTTGAGTCGCACTGTAGGGTCCAGTGTCAGAAAGCTGGGTTTGTGTCTGAGATCTTGGGACTTCCAGCAGGACAACGACCCCAAACACTTCAGAAAGCTCCAGAAATGGAGGCAACAAAGCGCTGGAGGAGAGAAAAGGAGCCCTTCCACTATGAGAGACCTGGAGCAGTTTGAAAGGAAGAGTGGTCCAGAATTCTGGGAGAGAAGTGGAAGAAGCTTATTGATGGTTATAGGAAGCGACTGACTTCAGTTATTCTTTCCAAACGGTGTGCAACCAAATACGGGTGCCAATAGTTTTGCCCAGCCAATTTTTGGAGATTTGTGTGACATTATATCAAATGTCCTTTTTTTTCCTCCTGTTTTTGTTTTGTTCCAATACACTCAAAGAGAATAAACAAGTGTTAATGCAATACTGGAACAAATTCAGGAGTATATGGATGCAGCTGCTCGGCCGTGGAAACCCATTCCATGAAGCTCTATGCTGTTGTTGAGCTGATCTGAAGGTCACTTGAAGTTTGGAGGTCTGTAGCGATTGACCTCTGCGCACTAAGCACCGTTAGTTAATGTGGCACCATTTCATGTCTGAGTTGCTGTCGTTCCCAATCGCTTCCACTCTGTTGTAATACCACTGACAGCTTACTGTGGAATATTTAGTGGCGAGGAAATTTCCAAACCGGACTTGTTGCACGGGTGGCATCCTCTCACAACAGGGGTGTATCAAGCTTTCCACGACTCATCATAACTTCTGGAATTTCTACATTTACATATATCTACACCTGGCCTGCAGTATGTAAATAAAACCCTAGTACTGTTAATGACCCAGAATGGATGACCTTCTTCATACCCCCTGGACTTATTTAACAATTTAAACAATTATTTATACTGCTACGGTGGTGCATCTAAATCTGACAAGTGTAAATCTAAAAATGTTGGTGTTATGACAGACAGGGAATTTCGCTTGACTCTGATATCACTTCATGGAGGGTGGAGGGTGGAGGGTGGAGGTGCCGATACTCGACACGTTCCTATCCTTTGCTCACTCACACCTCGTTCGCTCTCTGAAATCTGTGGCTTTCGTTCCCTTCTTCTTCTTAATTTATTGGAGGGTAACATCGCTTGGGTGCATACCGCCACCTACAGGAGTGTGCAAATGGAACTTAGCAGACTAGGCCTCATTCCCTTGTCACTGATGTGCAACATAAGTGGCGTGCCTTTGAGCTCCCAAGACCGAAGTTGTGGCCATGGAAGTGATTGGAACACCTGGATTTATTTATTTCGATGGGTAAGTGAATACTTTTGGCAAATATAGTGTTTATATTTAAATGCTGGATAATGATTACAAATTTTTAAACATTTGGTTTGCAAACTCTTTAAACGAATAGGGTGCTATTTAAGAGCAGTGTTCCCTTCAACACAGTTACACAGCTGCAGTTCAGATATTTCTTGTAAATCTCAACTTGCAGGAACATTCATGCATTTATGTTCTAGAAAAACAAGTCACCCTCAGAGTCCAGAGCGCTATAGAAGCTGCAGAGTGGGACTACATACTGAAGTTTGTGTATGAAGTCTGAATATGAGGTCTGTGGATGGCTGAATGGCCGAGTGGTTAGGTAGTTGGTTGTGCAATCAGATGGTTGAATGGGTTAAAAGCAGAGAAAGAATTACACTTTATTCATATTGTGCTGTGGGGTGTTCACCAGTGACCAAGTGTTAATAAAAAACGCGCAATCAAAATGCTTCACCTCCCTTTAACAGGAAAATAGCTAGTGATTATACTGACTGCCTCTGCTGCTCTCTGATAAAAGGAAATGTTTCTGCTGGACCTGTTCAGAAAAGAAGAACCTGATTCATGACTGTTAACCTCAGAAGGTGCTGTTATGTTATGATCTTGGCTCTGGGACATGGCGCCAGTGTTTTAATGATTTATGCCATAAACCTGCTGTTGGAAAAAATCCTTTTTTGTTTATGCTTGCCAGCCAAAAGTTATTGCACTTTTATTCTTTTAAACATGCACAATAGACTACTTTTGAATTCGTGATTGACTTTTGCATATACGTTTGTGCATTTTGTGTATAGTCCAGGGGGAGTAGAACCATTTTAGCAGCTGCAAAAGGGGACCAACTCCATATCAAAGTCTATTTATCTGAATGCAGTCTCAAGTTGGTGTAATGGTTAGGCGTCATATAATGGAAAGTGATTGTAAGGCACTTTACAGCGCAAATCGATAGTATGTACAGTGAAAGCAAGTAAAAGAAATGGGATACTCTTCAATGGCCAAGTCAATCACCTGATAACCAGCAGGGCAGCCACAGTTATGGCCAAAGTAATTGGACGCCTGACCCACACGAAGACCAGAACCACAAAAGTACAAAGCTATATATATAAATAAATGGTATACATATACATATAAATGGAATCAGTCTCACACAGATTTTTTCTGAGAACCGAACACGGAAAGCCCCACAATAAGCCGGAAACAGCAAATATTCTCCACATTTATTTTGCTTTTTGTCATGGCAATATGTATTTTATTTGCAATATTATTTACTAATAACATTAATAAAATTCATAACTTATAAATCCAGCTAAATTTCCAGTTATTGGCTGCTGCCCTTCTGTTCTCATGATTTCATTTCATTCTTCTAAAAGCCCTAAGATCTCAGACGATGTTTGCTCACTGGACTGCCGTCTTTTTATTGAACTTTAAAAAGTGATTATTTGTACATTTTACTGTATTTTTATTACATTAAATTATTACTGTATATACCCTGCTTATACAAAAGAAAACAACAGAGCATACCAAAGAAAATGCCCCTGCATGAACTACAGTGCAGTCTATACAGGGGTAATATCGATGTTTACATTTTAGCACTGCAGTACGGATATGGGTTTATCTTTACATTTTCTTTAAGGGTAATGTATTAAATTGAGTTTATATGAAATTAAAGTGTTTTTGGGAACTTATTTGGGGGCATATCTATGGTTTACACTATAAAAATAGACATGTTTAGGCTTTTTTCTTACCACATCTCAACAACGCTTTTTCACTATACGCAGGCACTCTTGTAACATAACCCCCATGAAACCGGGGGGTTACTATATACAGTAAACCCCCAGTTTTACGCGGATCGGGACTCGCGGGGTATATTTAGGGTTTACACTATAAAAATAGACATTTTAAGGCATTTTTTGACCAAAACACAACACAGTTTTTCATTATATGCGGGTGCCTGTGTAACATAACCCCCGTGAATAACGGGGGCTTACTGTATATATAGGTCATCCCATGGAATCGGTACATTTTACGTCCCAGATTTATTTAAATATTAAATATTAAATATCATTGTCCTCACTATAGGTCTTTTTAATAGTAAATTGTTGGGAAAATGAAAACATTTTCACATTTGTATATTGTTCTGAAAGTAACCTCATTGTTGAGCAATATTTTCTGAATGTCGGACTGAAAGGTCCAAAGGTTTGGGATTTTAAGGTGGACTTTGGCTGCTGCTGGGACTGATTTTGGGCTTCCTGTAGAGTGTCCATGGGACAGCATGCTCTGCTTTGTGTTTTCTCCCTCTCTGTGTTGCACAGGTTGATGGAGGACGTATGGGAAAGATAGGCACTGTCCGACGGGTGTATGGTTTGTGGGCTTTGTTTTTGTTTTGTTTATTTTGGTTAGGTGGGGCCTCTGGGTGAGAGTGCAGAGGCCTGGAACTCTTAAGATTATTTTTGTTTTGTTTGTTTTTCCCCGTTCTCTTCCCTGGTAAGAGCACATTTAAATAATTTCTGTTCCCTTTATTGTCTTTGCCAGTCCTAACTCTCATCTCTCCCCCTTAGGGTGGGAGTTTGCAGTGTCACGATCATGCTGTGTAGTGTGGAACCTTATTTGCCCTCTTTTCTCCCGACTGACTGAGTGTTAAGCTAAACTATATTTGCAGTATGTTTATCTGTGGGCAATCACGTGTGTTGTGTGGGGGGAAGAGTCCAGTCCAGGGTGGGAAGGCAACGTGTATTGTGGAGCTTACAAATGTAAATAAATGTGCTGTGAATAATTTACTTCTGGCAGTTGATTCCTTGCTTCATTGTTCATAATTGTCTAATATTATGTTTGTGGAGCTGTTAGTCTCTAAACTGTTACACAAACATGCACTTGGCATTATGTTCAGATTTTTAAGCATTTAATTTTATCCTTGTTTTAGGGTAAAGTATGTTTTCCGTTTTAAGTAAGTATGTTTTCATGTTTAGGGTCATTATCTTGCTGAGAGACCCAGTGACGACCCATCTTCAGCTTTCAGGCAGAGGCTCCAGATTCTGCTTTAAAATGTCCTGGTATTTCAACACATTCATGATGCCATGCACCCTAACAAGGTCCCCAGGGTCTCTGGAAGAGAAACAGGCCACAGCATCACCGATCCTCCCCCATACTTCACCGTGGGCATGAGGTGCTTTTCTGCATACTTTTGTGTTCCGCCAGACCCACTTAGACCCACTGTGTGTTTGTTGCCAAAAAGCTCTATCTTGGTCTCATCTGACCAAAGCACATGGTCCCAGTCGAAGCCCCAGTAGCGTTTAGAGAACTCCAGACGTTTGCGTTTATGATTGTGAGTGAGAAGAGGTTGTTTTCGCGCATTCCTCCCAAACAGCTTGCTGGCATGTAGATAGCGCCTGATGACATTACACAACAATAACACT
>JBBPDB010052133.1:0-10906 GCA_037974465.1 Brachypetersius altus | reverse complement strand
AGATGATTTTATCCAAAGCGTCTTCCATTCCCTAACTACAGGGGACAGTCTCCCTGGAACAAATTGAGGTTAAGGGTCTTGCTCAGGGACCCAGTGGTGGTGTGCTGAGGGTAGGATTTGAACCTATGACCTCTTGATCCGGAGGCAAGTATCCTACCCACTGAGCTACCCCCCACCCCGTATAGGAACGCTCCTCCCTTCTTATATATACAGGAAACTCAAGACAGTTTAGATCCTTATTTCTCCAAATATCACAACAAAATAACTACTGAATCTTTTCACATCTTTCATCTACACCAAATTATGGAGAGAATGAATGCTACTGTTTTGCCATCATTTATTTTAATTTACCATTTTTCAACCTCGCCTAGTATTAAAAAGGCTTACACACTAGATTCAACTCCTATTTCAAAAAAGTAAGGAAAATGTAGTTTTTCACAATGCTGGCCTTTTAATGGAACAGTTGTTTGTAGAGCCAGTGGTCAAATTTGAGGTTTATTGAAGCAGGCAAAGTGCCCCCAGTGATGTTCAGCTATATTTGAGATTCCTGTTGCTGAAGTCCATATTTCAGGTTTTTCTTAAATCATAAAATATTCAGCTAAAGAGGTTTGTAGGGTGTTTGTTTGAGCTCCTGGAATGGATGCTTGCTGCCACAAGTGCTGCTGCTTTATGAAAGCTTATTTCATCATAACATCAGGCAAACTGCAAACCTAACCATCACAGATCCAAACTGCACCCCAGTGGTTGTGATGTTAAACATAAAAAGAATCATTATTAAGTGTAGTTATCATGTTATGTGAGGTTTATAACGTGGTATCACACCGTTTAATCTTTAAAAACATATAAAAATGGTCAAATTAGTCATTTTTATAGATTACATATGATTTATTATTCAATTCTAACCCCCCACAAACTCCCAACATTGTGTTTGAGTAATGGAGACCGATATCTGAGGCACTCAGAGAGCGCAAAGACAATTATTCTATATTGGACTCCGGAATGTTACACCGTCAACAACAGGTTACAACAAATGCACGACAATTGTTGTAACCTGATTACTAAATGATTACTAATGATTTACAAACCATAATTAATAACCTGATTATAAATCTTTTATAAACCTTTATCAAGCTAGTATTACTGTAAAGTGGTAAATAACAGTAACCTTCAGGTATTAATATGATGATCAGAATGGCCTGTTCTGATGCAAGAGCCGGTGAGCTGAGGGACACTGTTTAGTGAAGTAAGTGAATTATATTAGTGAGGGTCCTCTTTTGTTAGCTATGGGGGGTTTTAGTACGCCACAGTGTAGCAAACCATAGCATCCATCAATATTTCATGGCTCAAGAGCACTTTTCTGGCTCATTCACTCAGCACCTCAAACTTAAATCTACTTGAAAAAGAGTCTGGAAATCCAGAACCAGCCCTCTAACCGAGGCCTACCTCATCGGGTGTGCTGGGTAGTATGCCTAAAATTAAATATGGCAATACTTTCCAAATATATCATATTATCACAGTATTAATAAAGTTAATGAATCTATTTGTCCTGTTTGCTTTTAACAGTATAGACTCAAATCAACAAAAGCACAAATCATGGCCTGTTTATTTGGACTCTATTTAATTACAAATGACACAAAAGCAACCCTTAAACAGCACTGTAACCGTTAACCAGACAGAAGGCACAAAAAAAACCCTATTAATTTTAATTCATCACATTTTGAAGCACGCAACACACTCTGTAGTTAGCCAAGATTTAATCTATTGCTAAAGCTATAGATAAAGATCTAAATATCAATACTGTTGTGACACCGACACCAACAGGGCTGTTCTTTGCTGTAAACAGTATAAACAGTTGATTAAGCCATTATGGGTCCCATCAGTACATTCTGGATAAAACTAAATTTATGATAACAGTAAAAACGTTTTATGAAAACATCAGATTCCATTCACCGCGGCTGTGGACAATTCTGGAGCGTTTCACACCAAAGCCACTCTGAGCGAGTTTGTTTGCATCTTGGCCTTCCAAAACCAGCAGAAATGTTTGATGGCCTTGCACCACAACAGGGCCACGCATGCATCTCTCAATAAAAGAACTTATAAGAGGTCATAGAGAAAAGAAAGTGAAGAGAGGACTGGGATTGCTGGTACATGGCAGTGAGCAGGTCAGAGATTTAAGATAGTGTTTACAGCCATTTGTCTACAGCCTGAATACTAATCGAGACTCTGCAGATACAGCCGCTGGGTCCCACGGGGAGAGCACAGCGCAAAGAAGCAAGTTTCATTACCACCGGAGTCCTTATTTAAAACAGCAGTAAGATTTTACAACACGACTACCCTTACAAAGGGATTGTAAATGATTTAAAAGCAGGTTGTTTATTAGGTTGCAGACAGTTTATAAATCATTAATAAGCAGTTATAAACAAGTAATAATAGCTGAGGCAGGCTCACTATTTGGCAAGATCTCAGATCTTGCTAGTGGCTTAGCTTATCTTGTAGCTTTCTTAGGCAGAATGATAAACAGTCAGCTTCATCTGGTATTTTTGAACAATTCAATTCAATTCAATTTTATTTATATAGCGCTTCTTATGACCGATGATGTCACAAAGCAGCTTCACAGAGTCCAGGTACGAGCCCCTAGGGAGCATGCCAAAGGTGACAGAGGCGCGGAAAAACTCTTTAAAGCTGGATGAAAAAACCTTGGGAGGAACCAAGGCTCAAAAGAGGAACCCATCCTTCTCTGGTCGGCCCACAGAGAAAGAAAGAGAAAGATAGTCTCTATGGAGATAACTAAGAAAAGATGGCCTTCATGTACTCAATCACTGTTGAACAGACGGGCCATCTATGGCCAATGGAGTTGGAACAGGTAAGAGACAGTAAAGGAGTAAAAGTATTTTTTTTATCTGAGTATCTAAGAGTCTCCAGTCCACAACCACAGGAACCCCACTGGATGGGGGAGGAGCACGTGTTAACATGCTACTACCTTTAAAACACCAGACTCTGCCAAATAGTAAGCCTGAATCAATGTAATGTTTCGAATTGTTTAATGACCCAAATATTATCTACAACTTTAATAACAACCTGATTATAAATGATTAATAAACCCTTTATATGGGTGGGCTTGTTGGTAAGTAAATCCTAAATACTTTAAACATTTACAAGATAGAGAGCAGATAGATGTAGCTAAATATCACTGGATTACTGATATCATGGAATATTGATGCGATTGCATATTTAACACCGCATTATTGACATGTGTCACGGTCGCCTCGTCTTCCCCCTGTAGACACCGCTCCGTTTTCCCTGAGTATTAGTTTTCCCATTTATTCCTGTTGTCCCTCTGTCATTTTCCCCCTCCGTTCCTCCCTCTCTCCCTTGGTTCCTTTCTCCCTTTCCAGTCTTCACGTGCCGTTTGGGTCCCAGCCCGTCCCTATCTGTCGCACCTGTGTCTCGTCCCGTCAATCAGTCACACCTGTCTCTCCTTCCCGTGCACTACTTAAGGCCAGTCTGCCCCGAGTCAAGCGTGTCCGTATTTGTTCTCTTTGTGTGGTTGTGTTTTGTTGATTCTGTGCCCAAAGTGTTCGTTGTACTCATGCCCTCTGTTTTTTCTCTGTTTCTTTCGCAGACTTGTGCTCGCCCATTTTAGTTGCCGTTCCTGCCCTGAGGCTCCTGTGCTACCTGTCCCTGCGCGCAGCCCAGCCTGTCTTTTGTTTCTTTCAGAGCCGGAAGCACGAGTCTTGCTTCTTTTTGGTTTTCCGTTTTGATAGTGTATTTCTGTTATCTGTGGTCGGGGTTGTTTTTTATGTTCTTGTTATCTTGTCTTGGTTTGTTTACTAAAATCCTTGTTTTGCTCCAGCCCTAAGCTTGCGTCCTCTCCCCTTCCCTTCACCACCACCATGACAACATGACTGTATAATTAATACAGCTGCTTTGCTATCATTTGCCTTATTCACATTTTCAATTCTTAAACATATCACTGACTGCATTAGTAAAATTGCATTATTGACTTGACTGCATTAACATCATTGAATCCATTATAAGTGGCTTCCACTATTACAAACACATCAGCAAATATGTGTACATAACCCAGATTATATGTCAAAATACCCAACAGAATCCCATTCATAACCAGTTTAGAGTCATTTACTGGTTGCTTTGGTCAGCAAAAGTTTCATTTCAGAAACTAAAGCTGAGGTCAATATCTGCCCATCAACAGAACTCCATAAACCAATGAACTATGGCCCAGAGGTCATTTTAGGGTCATGCAAAGACAAACTGACACAGCGCTTGACACGACCCATGAATGAGAGCGGTCTAATCCCACATGACCTGCATCAACCAGGCAAACCATCACTCTGAATAAAAATGGCAGGGGAAATTAGGGTGTATTTATAAACCACAACTTTTCATTATTTATTTCTGCATTATTAATGATTAATATTAATGAGTCATCGATCAGAATCAGGTCTGAGAATCAGAGGCCACGAATGTGTTCACCCAATGGTTTTAATTTCCTTGTAATTACAATGTGATAAGCCACTCGCCCCTCCCCTGGCAGCTGCATGCTAACATTTTGAAATGTTCACTTTTCAAAATAAACATTTTTGATTTTAAAACCTTTAGGAAGTCGAATTAACGACTAATTTTCTACAAAGAAAAGTGACTTTAGATAAAAACAGGTTTTATGGAACTCCATGAATCAGACACTCAGATTTGATGAATCAGAACTTTGAATTTGACTTTCATGAACAAAAGTGTACTTTGTGCCTCTGGATAATTTGCATACACAGACCATGTAACACATCTCACACAAAATGTGTCTGACTCAACTGAAGGCTTGATGGAGTTCACAAGTTATTTTTACCAAGTTCAAGCCAAGTCTCAAGTCTTTGTGCTCGAGGCCAAGTCAAGTCTCAAGTCTTTGAGTGGCAATGTGTTTGAGCAGTAAATGTTGAGCTCTGAACGTTTAGAAGATATGCTAATTGGCCCCAGCCAGCAATTACAATTGGCTGCTACTTAGCAGGGGGGTGGTACTGCATGCCGTGATCTGAACTCACCAACATGGAGGATTTGCCTTAAATGATGTTAAATCTGAAAAATATATCTCACTCTAAATCAGAAACTTCACAGTTTTTGAAACCCCTCAAAAATAAGCTGAAAACCGTTCACCTCGAACAAAAGTAATGGGACATCGGGGCGAGGTGAGCGGTTTTCGAGTCGTTGGTAAGAGTGTGAGATATGAATAAATAATTCCATGAGATGAGCATTGTTTACAAATTATGACTCACGAATCACAACACCCAAGTCCGAGTCTAGTTTCAAGTTAATGAGGGCAAGTCTAAAGTCAAGTCAAAACTCGAGTCCCCATCTCTGTCGACTGAAGACCCACCTTGGTGACTAACCTCTCGCTCATCTCATACATCTTTTACTATATGCTGATTTAAAAAACCTTTTCCTTACTTCTGTATTAACCTCTGACTTTGTTTCTTCTGATAGGGTGTGTTAAGGTGTGTAACTTAGCCGGCAGAAACTTGGTATTGAGGTATTGAGAACAGATGTGGACTACTAAACATTGATGTATGTCGCTCTGGATAAGAGCATCGGCTAAATGGAATAAACGTAAACATTAGGCCACGTTTAGATGAAGGCTGCTTTCTCTGCTTTGTTGCTGAGATTCTTCTCTAAAGCTGAGTTTCTGTAGAGTCTCCATCGTGATGTTTTTGTGAAAGTGATAAATCCAGATTACAACCCCAACTCCAGCTTCAACCTCAACTCCAAGCTTTACTTGCATTCCACTAAAATCCCACAACCATCTCCAAGCTGCACTTTGTGGACAAAGGCTCTGGAGCAAGAATCCTACAAATAACCATGTTATGGATGAAATGTGTGACAAATTCAATCAGATGTCGCCATATAAGCCGAACCTAAGCTGATATAATGTGCGTTAAGTGATGTAAACATTCAATAGTTCTAGACGTGTAGCAAATGTGCCAGTCAATTTCCATTCAAACATCAAAATGTTTTTTTGCATATTTAGTTGGAATATTTTGTTAGAATCTTAAACACTTCTCTGGTTCAGTTGCAGCCCAAATGTTGAAGATAAGTTTCACTAATGTTCAAGAACCTCAGACCAAATCTTAGGTTTGTGTGAAAGTCTATTAAATGTTGGGGTTGTGTGTCAGCACCTGGCTCAAGAAATGTTGTGGGGAAGAAATAATTCTAGAAAATATTATCAAATCCTGGAAGCTAATGTCCCACAACAAGTGAAGAAACTGAAAAACAAAAAAGGTTGGATATTACAACAAGACAAGTTTCCATATTCTTTACATAGCTGCATTAATAAGACATAGTTATTGATTTAATTACATTTTAAGTAAAATAACATTACTTGAATTACTTGAATCCCTGCTGAGATTGCACTATTATTATATACATATTATATAACTGAAACATACTGGCATTGATGTTACTGACATAACAGCATTTATAAAATTGGATCAATTAATTGATCGGATCATAGGAACCTGATTGCATTGTTGACAGAACTGCATTATTAATTTGACGTCACTGTTGATATGATTGCACTATAGATGTGATTACATTGTTGATATGACCGAATGGTTGCACTAAATAAATAATTGCAGTATTATAATTGGATTATTGATATGTTGCATGAGTTCCATAACTGCTTTATTGATATGTTTGCCCATAATATTAATATAATTGCACTATCGATATGATTGCATTAATGATATAACTCCATTATTGATATTATGGACTGCATTTATTTAATTGAAAGAATTACTTCATTATTGACATCACTGATATGATTTAATGAATATGATTGCTTTATAGACAATTACATTATTGATAAAATTGCACTATTAGTATAATTGTGATACTGATATCATTGATTTTTGACGTGATTACACTATTGATAAGATTGCTCTATTGATAAAACATGCATTATTAATTTAATTGCATTACTGATTAATTGCATTATTAATATGATTGCTGTATTGATATGACCGCATTATTGATATAATTACATTACCGATTGAACTGCTTTATTAATATGATTGCATTATTGATATGACTGCATTACTGATTTAATTGCACTACTGATATTATTGCATTACTGATACAACTGCTTTGTTGATATAACTGATTTGTTGATATAATTGCACGACTTATACTAATGCACTATCAATGTAATAACATTATTGATATAATTGCATTATTGATATGATTGCATTACTGACATCGTTACATAATTGATATAATTGCATTATTGGTAATGGTTGCATTACTGATATAATTGCATTGCTGATACAGAACTGTGCTGTAACTGCGTTATGAGTGGCGCGTGACGACTCTTACTTTTCTCGTGGTGTGTTCTCCTGGATGCAGCCTAACGCTCCTAACGGTCCTAACGCTCCGCTGCTGTTCTGCAGCCGGCAGGTGAGCAGGTGCCGCTCGTACTGTTCTCTGAGACAGGCGTTCTCGCTGTGCAGGTCCGAGACCTGCTGCTCCAGTTCCTCTATCCGGAGCCTCTGCTTGGCTAGGAGCTCCTGCTGCGTCTCTATGATCCGGTTCAGTTCGGTCAGGTACTCCGCGGCTCGGCTCGGGTTCTCGCTCGGACTCTCCATGGCGCTCGCGTTCAGGCTCGGGACATCCCCACAAACATCTCCCCGAGGTCTGCTTCCGAGCGGAGCAGCGACGCGTCCCTGTTCACGGCCATCTCCAGCTCTGGAGCTGAACTGGACCAAGTTTCTGCTCCTCCCGCCCGGCCAGACTGACTGACTGCACCACGCGTTGTTATTTTTCTTTCCCACCCATTTTCAGATAGACCGCGCCTGCTAGTGCTGCGATTGGCTAATGATGTCCACCCCTAGAAGCGCTTAAGAGTTCATTCTCAACGAGAACTAGTGACCAATCGTAGCGCAGGGCTGGTATATACCTACCAATCCAAGCGTGCGGAGGTGTGGCTTATACGAACACGGGTGGGAAAAGAAAAATAAAGCACAAAACGCCTGCAGCAGCAACACCAACCTTCCCGTTTGAGGACTGTGACCATGGAGAAAGGCTTTGAAGCCTTTGAGGGGCCAGTAGGGAAGCACACATACACACACACACACACACACACACACACACACACACACACACACACACACACACACACACACACACACACACACATTACACTTACCAAACTTTGATTTAGGCTGGCATGTCCACTTTTATGAATGAGTATTAGTCGCTAAATCAAGATGTTTGAGTAAGTAGCCAATTAACCAACTAAGCACGTTCAGAATAATAATGAATGAGTGCAAGGGACTGATAAAGAATGACGCGTTCGGCTGAGTCATGGTGAGAGATAAATTCAGCTCCAAGCGCCTGCACTGACCCCTCCTGAGTTTACAGACCACCACCACGACCACCAAGATCAGAGCTATGCCACGTAATCACTGGGCATCACACCCATAGTCTGCAGCCTGAGGGGCAGTAAAGGAGACCAGAAAGGTAGAGGATACTTCAGACATCTTTCACCCTCACGCAGGACTGCAGGAAAGTCATTTGGTTGGACAGGAACTTTCTAAAGAAAAACCAGGACAGTGGAGTTCCCCCTGCTGGTGGTTTGCATGCCTGACACTTCAAAGGCAACCTCTTTTCTCCAGCAGACAACTGGGTTACACTTCAAAGGTGGCTGAAACACTAGAAAAGGACTGGACATGGCAGAGGAAAATAACTGTAAAAAACAGCATGTTTTACATCAATTTCTATTAAGCTGGACTGCAAATTAATGGCAAAATGAAGCATCTTGAATCATGAGACTCAAAATGTAAGAATAATCATAGTCTGTACATACATGCAAACACACACACAAACACACACCTATATATCATACACTTACTTCATCATCTTTTGCAACAGGACAAATTTATTTCTGCTAGAAAGAAAATGTCATTGATAAAAAAGAATACTTAATACCACAAAAAAGCAATTTTACTCACTTAAAAAAAACGGTTAATGTAAAAATGACATTTTTAAAGCATTCCATGCACACAACCTTCAATAAAGTCTGCATATCGAAGACAGATTATAAAACGAGTCTATTTCAAACTGTCACAACAAGCAAATGTGCATTTTTGGGCCTCCACACAGACCAATTAAACACTCAGAATGAGAAGCCAGTCAGAACTGGGTTTTCAGGGTTTGGGCTAGGCCCCTTTACTTCCAGTGAAGCAGAGGTCTCCAACCATCAGGCTGCGGACCGGTAGACAGGATCAAATATTTTGATACAGTACATTAGAAATATTGCCCACAAGCTATCAAAAAACTGGAACAAATAAAGGGTTTGTTTTTAGTTGTATGTGCACCGGTTCCAGAAAATATTGTTTTACATGAAACTGGTTAATTGCTCAAAAAGGTTTGGGGCCGCTGCAGTGAAGGGCTTAATCTTGATGCTTCATCAGACCAAGACATTTTGGACAACGCCATGCTTCCAACCCTGTGGACACAGTGCAGGAAAGGGCCCTTTTCTATTCCAGCATGACTATGCCCCAGTGCACAAATTCCCACAGAAACGCCAATATCTTGTGGAAATCCTACAAGAAAAGTGGAAGCTCTTACAGCTGCAAAGGGGCACTGACTTCATATTAAAGTCTATATATTTGAATTCAATAAAATGTATTTATATAGCGCTTTTTACAACCAAGTTGTCACAAAGCAGCTTTACAGAGTCCAGGTCTGAGCCCCTACTGAGTAAACCAAAGGCGACAGAGGCGAGGAAAACCCCCTCAGCTGGATGCAATGTCATTAAAATCCCCGTTGGTGTAAAGGTCATGCATTTAATACTTTTGTCCATATAGTGTTTATATATGTGTGTGTGAGTGTCTAAAAAGCACAATAACAAGGACACTCACCTTTTCCCGCCCAGAAATATTTTTCAAATGTTTTAGAGCAGGAGGGAAAAGAAAGCAGAAAAAACAACACACTTTAGTTCCCGCCTCTTTGATGAAAACACAGATGGGACATTACTGCACCTTTTTTTCCCTCTGGGGTCTTGATTTGCTCCCTTTTAGTGAACACAACTGAAAGATGGCCAGTGAACTGGAGTGATGAGCTTAGAGGACTGGCACAGACCCAGAGCTCCGGCCACCGGCTGCCAGCGCTGGCTGTGGTCAGAAAACGGCCGCGCTCAGGATCTGACTGCTGCTCTCTCCTCTGAGGTTTCACTCACTAAACACAGCAAAGAACTATGCTGAATGCTGATTATTCAAATAAAATGCAAGGTTACTTGACATTTTGCATGATAATTAATACTTTAAATTCAAATAGTTTTCCTGAGTTAATAAAGTGGGTGTGGCCAGTATGACAATATTATCAGCAACATGACAAACGATGATGTATTTGTCTGACCATGTTGTGGATATCATCAGTATTTAACAGAACCCTTTGGAAAAAAGGTACATTTACACAGCTGCCCATTTACCCCACATGTAAATCAAACAAGACTTGTTTGTGTTCAAATGTTGCTTCTTTCTTTAGAACTGTAGCTGCGAGATAACATTCAGAAAGTAATGCAGGACCCAAGGTGTCCCAGCAAATCTTTGCCCAGAGCATCACACGCCCTCTGCCTTCGGCCTGCCTTCTTCCCATAGTGCATCCTGATGCACAAACAGGACGCCTTCTTCCTCTGGCCCTTATCGGATATTAAAACGTGATCATTATGTGCAATTTCCTATTATGTCCTACCATGTGCAATATAACTACTGATGTGGGGCAGCTAGCCTAGTGGTTAGGGCATTTGCCCTGCGACCAGAAAGTCTGGGTTCGATTCCCAAGACTGCTAGGCACCGCTGAGGTACCCTGAGCAAGGTACTGTCCCCACACACTGCTCCCCGGG
>JBBPDB010052074.1:0-10908 GCA_037974465.1 Brachypetersius altus | reverse complement strand
GAGCAGATGATTCCAGATGATCAGGCGGTGATCAGTATACTGGTGGTGCTGAATGCTGAGTGGTTGGAGCTCCTTTACATCTTCTATATATTCTATGTATCTTCAGGCACTTTGGAGCCTTTCAGTAAAACATTTGTTCCCATTTATTTCATTTATTCTTTTCGGTATGACAAAGATAAGACAGTTTGACAGCCACATAATAATTTTCTTATACCAACAAGGAGATTCAAAGCAAAAAGTTAATGCTCAATGCTTGATACTTGAAACTTACCAATGAGCTCACAGTACCACAACATGTTGGTTTACCCTGAAGCAAAGTATAATGAGATTCAAGAGTTTTGCACGCTACTGTTGTTTCCACGTCATTAAACAGAGAGCAAAGCATGAAGGGAGGGTGACCTGGAGGGAGTGCAGGCCATGGCTTTAATTAATCAGGTTTGGAGGAGTGAGCTAAGCCTTAGAAGGAAGAAAGAGTTCAGAGAATCCAGGCTTTGTTTAGTTTTAGGTGCCGAAGGTCACGGAGAACAGGGAGGAACGCTTTGCTGGTGCCAGTTAGGGAGTCAAGGGGAGGAGATCTTTCTCCAAGAACTCCATCTATCTCCATAAATTATACAAACAGAAACTTTTGGGTGAAAGTGGAATGAATTTAGCTCAATTAGGAATTGGGGCCCAGCTAACACTGTAGATTCATGCTAACACTCTAACAAGAACTTGGCAGGTTTCAGTCAAAACTAGCACCGAAAGTATAAAGAAATGAGGGGAAAATAATATTTCACTTTGGACAGATGGTGTAATTCTTCCGATAATGTGACGCATTTAATTATTGTTTTACTGCCATTGAACTATGTAGTAAATACAGAACACGGAACCATAGTAACTTGAAAGGTGCTCTGACGTATTCACAATAAGCGTAAAATTCATGATTTATGATACAAATCGCCTGTAATCTCAGGTAACGTGTCTAGACCTACTCACCCTACCTCACCTCTGTTTTATTCCTTTTCAAGGTTCAAGGTAGCTTTATTGTCATCAGCCGTTGTTTACCTTTTCATAGTGGGATGAGCACATTTACAACCATGGGGGAAAAAAAAGACCTCATCGTTTTTCTTTTCCTGGTTATTACTTATGTAATGCAAGGGAGTGTCTCTGTGTACAATGTGCAGGTCACTGTTGTTTTATACTCTGTTGACCAACACTTGATTTAAAATTCTAAACAAAAAATGTCTGGAGAAAATGTTCAAATAATACATTTAAATAAGTTATTATAGCTTGGAAATGTTAAACTACACTTTTACTTTACAACTGCAACAACTAAACCAGTTTTGTTAGGAGCAGAGAGAGAGAGAGTGAGAGGGTGTGTGTGTGTGTGTGACTCTGTTTCATCTATCAGAAACTGAATCATGAGTGAAGCTGCTGGAATACAAACTATAGAAAAGCTGCTCTACAAACACTACTGCACTCAAACACACACACACACACACACACACACACACACACAATGATATTGCACAAGAGGCTGTTATCAGCACTGACCCACATGGAGAGAGTAAAGAATAAGCTCATTAAATTTAGAAACAGATCGTAAATGTGCCTGTTGTGATTGTAAACAGAAACTGAGGAGCACATGCTGAGTGTAATATGAGAGGTAAAGCGAGGCAGTGTACACGGTATAAAAGAAAAGAAGTCACAGTTCTCAGGTCATTTACAGAACAGTTCAGTACAGAATTGATTTCAAAGCGTTACTTATCATATACAAGTCACTCAGTGGTTTAGGTCCTAAATCCATCTCTGATATGTGTGATGTTTGTGATCCTGGTGGGTCTCTTAGATCTGCAGGAGCTGCTCAGCTAGTGGAGAAAAGATCTGAAGCTAAACCTGGTGAAATGGTGTTTATCCACTATGCTGTTCAACCATCCCATCAGTATCAGACGTGCAGATTCTCCTCTGGCTTCTTTTAAATATCTGCACGTTCTTCACACTTTCAATCTTCTCTTCTTGCTTTTCTGTGTATTAATTTTGGACGTCAAAACATCTATTACTATCTCAATATCCAGCACTGTGTGCGTATAATCAGATTTTTGATTTTTGACTGATCCGAAGCAGAGTATTGATTGTTTAAAAAAAAATTTTTAATTGGTTGGCTCTGTAATATATGAGGAGATAGACACTCGAGTCGTCTTTAAAATATATGTCCGAGGATAAAATGCATCCTTAACCATAGATGGCTTGGTTAGAAGCAGTGCGTTACCGCCCACGCAGTTGTGCAGCAGTGAATGCAGCACTGAATGCAGATAATCAGAGAAGCGCCAGTAGATTTTTTTACATGATTTTTTTTGTTGCCTGATACCAGTCTTTACGTGTCTAGACTGTTTCATATTTATTGAAATCAAGAGGTTGCTGGTACACTCTGAGTGTATCTACAAAGAAGTTGAAGTAGTGAAGGGAGCACTGGTTCAGATTATTTGCACGTCTTAAAGGTACAATATCCGTGTAGTGTCTTGTAGGCCCTTTTAAAGGTAAACGAATGCAGAAACACATGAAACCTCTTTTTCCTCCACACAGAACACCAGGCACTTGTTTTTCACAGGCGTTTGTAACATCACGCTCCAGTGCTGTTATCCGAACTGTCATGAAAAGGCCCACAATTGTGTCTGTGTCTGAGGAAACACCCACAACCCGTCTGTCTGATTATCAGCCGACGGCCGTGACCTCGGCCATCCTGCAGCTCTGTCGAGCACCTGGACTTTTCCAGGAGAAAACAGTCCGGCGCAGATGTGCCGCGCTTCACCCACTGCTGTAAACTCCCCTGGATGATGCTGTCGCATCAGCCCTCCACAAATCACACAGCACGGCAAAAGTTTGGGTACAGCCTACAGTCTTTTAAAATGTGAAAGTCATCTCTTGCTTTTCGGTTGATAATTATAATCACTTTAAAGGTTTGGTGACTGCAAAGTAGCCATCTACACAAATCACTTGAGTCACCTCCTCATTTCTTAATTTTTTGCTCCAAAGATCCAGTAGTTTTTCTAGTATTTTTATGTGGTCTTGAGGAACAGTTCTCCAGGCTTCCTGAAGGACTTCCAAAGACTTCCAAAGCACATCTAAGTGAACCAGTGAAGAACCAGGAGCAGATGATTCCAGATGATCAGGTGGTGATCAGTATACTGGTGGTGCTCAATGCTGAGTGGTTGGAACTCCTTTATCGAGGCTCTTTCAGCCTGTCGCAGTGAAAAATGTGTCGCAGTAAAGAGGTGATTACGAGGAAATGAGAGGTGGCTCAAGATGATTGCACAGTACGACATGTTAAAACTTTTCATTTAATATCTTTAAAAACTCACACTATAACCTGCTTGAACACAAAACTGAGGGCAGATCTCTGCCTTTTGTTTCTTATTTTCTTACTTTAAAAGTACATTATTTGATAAGCATTGTTGGATTTTTACCTTTCTATTCCAAACCATTTAAACTAGATGGAATTTAGTATTTGTCAAAAAGCCCACACTGAAAATGTTTAACTCACTACGTGGTCAAAAGTATGTAGATACCTGAACATCAAATCCACAGGTTTAACATCTAAATCCAAATCCCTGCTTGCTGCTATAACAGTTTTTATGTACATTATGTGTCAGTGTAACATCATATCTGTTACACCATATCTATTGGTTCATTTATCATAAAATATAGCGAAGGGAGGCTCATTTCAAGTTAAGAAATTGTACACATTGCACTTGATGGCGAGTCTTAGGACTGTGCTTCTGTTTTTCCACCCAAGACTGATGTGCTGTGCGTGCATTAAAGCAGACTGAGCTCTAGATTTCAGCTTTTGGAATTTGATTGTTGCTTGTTGAGTTTAGAGAAATGTCTTGGAGTGTCTAAACACTCAACGCCAGAGGTTCAAAACCAACTCCTACATGTTGGAACTGAGGCTGTATCCATGGTTGTGTGTGTGTGTGTGTGTGTGTGTGTCCGTTTGTCACTCTCGTATCTCTTCCTGCAGCTTCTTCTAAATCTGAGGCTTCCCAGCAGTGGCTGGATCACGCGTCCAAAAAAACCGAGGAGAAGAAGGATTTAGCCCGGCCTGGGCGTCTGGTGGTGAGAGAACATGGGGATACAGCAGTGTGTGTGTGTGTGCGTGTGTGTGTGCGTGTGTGTTTCTAATCCAGCTTCTCTCCTGGAAAATACAGCATTTGTTTATTTGTTCCTGTACATTTCTGTTTGTTCATGATCTGCTGTGGACACTGTGGGTGATTTTGCGGTTCTCTGCTGTGGTTCTGATAGGCTGAAGTGGTAAGCACTGAACATTAGGTTGTATGTTCTAAGTACTAACGGCTTGTGTTCTAACGAACTGTTTTCTTCTTGGGCTTGGACTGTTGGGCTTCACGTAACTGCATTAACCACCCCCCCAACCCCCAACCCCCCACTGCAGGCCAGTCATCTTCACAAAGGCTCACAAGAGAACTGGAATTAGTTGGGATGACATTAATGGGAGCTGTCAGTCATCGGCTTTTGGGGTTTTATTGAATTTTTTTTTATGCATTGCTTGTTCTTGTTGGCTTTAACCTCACCTTCGCTGCTGCTGGATTGCGCAGTAAACCATTCGCCGTCTGAGTAGATAACCCTGAATGGCAGACACTGAGCTGAAGATGTGAGAAAAGCATGAGAGAGAACAAAGAGCAAGCAGAGCAATGAGCAAAAGAACCTGAACGTATAAACAGAGAGAGAGAGAGTTTGAGCAGTATAGGGGCTGCGCAGTGTCTCCTGTCTTTGACCTTTGCTTCCTGATCCTCAGGATTTGACGGCGCTGGCCAAAGAGCTGCGTGCGGTGGAGGACGTGCGGCCGCCCCACAAGGTCACCGACTATTCATCCTCCAGCGATGACTCTGGAACCACTGATGATGACGATGATGAAGAGGTGGATCAGGAGGGAGGGGAGGAGTCCACCTCGGGCCCAGAGGACTCACGTGGAGGGTAATATATCTGTTCCACTTTGGCTCCACTTTAAAACTGCACACAAGGGTCACTGTAAAGTGAGGAGGCGGGTTCTAATAAAAATGTAATAGTAGGTCACTGTAGGGTTAGAGGTTGTGGTGTGCAGCCGCCACCCACAGGCTGGGAGACCTAAACGTACAGCCAGAAACACACAGACAGTGTGTCCGAAATCGCACGCTTGCACACTTTTGGTGTATGATTTTAGTACACTGACACTGAAAACTAAGCTAAAACTCACTGCACTGAAAGAACAAGGATGGTGCTCTGAAATCAGCCAGAAAGCGCAGTGCAGAACGATGGACACTCTGCACTAAACAGGCGCCATTTTGACCACGTAGCGGAGGGGGCGGGGCTTTATGTTTTCGAGTTGGATAACACCGGCAAACAGTGAAATACAAGCCCAAGCAGAGGCAGCTGGTTGGTATAAATGTGAGTAACGTTAATAAAGTTATTGTACTGATGTACACTGCGGTAAAACCGGCAGATCTTTTGGCGGCTGGAGAATCGAGAGTAAATGTTAGTCCGTCATTTCCTCTAAGAGCCAAACGTTAGTGTTCCGTTAAGGACAGCACTGACCCACATCAGTGTGCACTACAGAAGGCAGTGCGTACTACGCACTGTATTTCAGTGCACTCACGTAAGTGCATGATTTCGGACACACCCGGAGGCTTTATTTACCTTTATTTACACTCTACCTGCCTCTCTGTCGGTTCTGCTTCTGGTCACTCTCTCCAGTCTCCTCTTCTTCTTCCTCCTACTCTGCCCATGTTATAAAGAGTCCTGGCTACTCCCTTGACGCAACTCACCTGGGTCTCGTAAAGGGAGGAGCCTCATGCTCAGTCCTGCAGGCCTCACAATGTCTAACTGCAACCTACGACGTGTCCAGGTTTGCACTCTGGCTTACAGTTTAGGTTACATTTAGGTTTAAATGATCTGATTCTGGTTGCACCATTACACAAAGTCAAATTCCTTGTTTTTTGTTTTTGGCAATAAAACTCAGATCTGATTTGATTGACAGCTCATCCAGACTAAGCAATGGCGAGACTGAGTCAGTGAAAACGATGGTTGTCCATGAAGACGGTGACGACGCCTCCTCCACTCCGTGCAAAGACAGCACACTGGTTGTCCGACAGGTGCCACATAAACACACACACACACACACACACACACACACACACACACACGTCTTTTCACTTTCACACGAGACATCATAAACATCATGAACACAAAGCTTATCCCAATACTTAATACACAACATAAACCTACACAACTACAGTAAAACCTCAGAAACCTCTCAGCCTGTTTATCATTTAATTTATTTTATTCCTGAACCATTTACACACACCATCATGTATTTCATACCCTTATGTTTACATAATTTTGATGTGTGTTTGTTTGTTTTTCATAATTTGTGCATCTCTGCTATAGATATTATCAGCACTTGCTTAAATGGAAAAAAGACATTTTCATGCATTTGTGCATTTTCCCTTCATTTTAGCCCAAATTTAATGACATTAAATTGGCTGGAGACCACTGTCTCTAAGTTAATTCCCAAATGATTATTATTTTTAGATTTGTTTTCACTTGGGTGAAGAGCAGCCGTGACAAGGACATCAGTGATTGTGACGTGTTCTTTATTAGCACAAAATTTTAAATGCATTTTAAATTAGTATTTTGAAATATTAGCAAACAAATATTAAGTTGTATAAACAAATGTATATCGAAAATCGAAGCAAATGATGGAACAAAAAACTTCCATGACAAAGTAACACACCTCTTTTAATACCATGTACCTGAAACCCTTGAGGACAAAACTGTAGATTGAAAGCTGCTAATTAATCTCATTATTAATTAGCTTTAACTGATAGTAACTGAAAAGCCTAATGAACAGCTACAACACAGAAGTGTAATACAAACCACCCTAAATCGCGGTTAACAGAAGGTCACCACTGAAATGATCTAGGGCCCCACCATCCAGAATACAGAAGGTCCCAGAGTGAAGCAGAACTGATAAAGAATATTGTGATTATTGGTAATTAAGAATGAAAACTGCTAGCAAACACTTGCAGCTATAGGAGATTAAGAGATTTCGTTAATTAATTCATAATAAACCTGCTGCAGAAGTTCATACCCGGTGGATCAGAGTTGTTTTAGAGCCCTTGCCTCCGTAGAAAATCTAACTCTTCTCACTTCCAGAGCTCAGGGGATGTAAAAAAGCGGCCTGTTCCAGGGTCAGACTTTGGCGTTCCCGCTGGTGCGGGGCTGCAGGGGATCCCGGACCGGAACGGCTTTACGGGCCGCATAAACCTCCTGCCCGACCTGCTCCAGCAGAGTCAGCCCTCGCCCCCCTCCTCCTGCCCCTCCACCCCCTCCTCATCCTCTTGCCACAGCAGCCCCGCCCTGTCCCCTCTCACACCCCCGGACAGGTTGTCCTGCCCCATGGAGGTACGTCTTAGCGCGACGCCCGTCTGGCTTGACTAACTAGAGACTTAGAAACCACTTCCTAGAACAGATCTTTTCTAGCGCCTGTTTCTCTTTGGTCTTATTACTGGAGCCTGAGTGAAACAGTGCTTCTGGCTGATATTAAGGATGAATTCCACCAATTTTTCAATATTTCTGCAAAATTAAATCAAGTTACTCAGAATGGTTTGATGTGAATTGCAGTATTCTAGAGAACCTAGAACCTGGAATTGTTCTACTCTAGCTGCTCTTCCGTGGGATCAGACTGAGTAGTCCTTGCAATGAGGTGGTGGTAGGATACTTGCCTCTGGACCAAGAGGTCATGGGTTCAAATCCTGCCTATAACAAACCACCATTGCGTTCCTGAGTGAGACCTTTCACCCCAAGTTGCTCCAGGGATCCTGTCCGCTTTAGGGAACGGAAGTCGCTTTCTAAATGCCATCAATAATGAAGAGACCTTGTTTCCTAGTTGTCCTGGACCACTTTTGGAAGAAACCAATAACCCCCAGATGTTCTAATGCTATAGTTGATCGCTGTATGTGGTATATGATTATTTATATTTAGAATTGGGAAGTTTCTCTACAAAGCGCCTCATCCAACCACTCTGAGTAACTTCGATTCTCAACAAATCAGTTTTTTGTAATGAACAGAAATCGAAAACAAAACATCAGAAGAATTTTTTTATCCTTGTTTCAGAGCCAGCAACTATCATCTGCTCAGTTCATCTCTTCAACTCGAATATTTGAATAAAAAACATTATTGCTAAAGTAACAAATGAATCCTGGTCTAGCCCTTAGCATAACACAAGTAATACTTGTAAGGAAAACTAATAAACAACAATAAGAGATAATGAACAGAAACAGAACTGTAATTAAAGGAAGAAGGTTGTTCCTAGTGACAAATCATTTATATGATTTAAAAATAAAATTCTTAAAATTGGTATTGTTGAGTCTTACTTTTAATCTTCTTTTATTTTTCTTGTCGTCCTCTCCTGTAATATTTTGTAGTCCTCGCTGTGGGAAAGGGTAGTGATGGTGGTGAGTGTGAATGCTGGCTTCATATTCAGCACTGACCATATGGCTGCTAACCCCCCTCCCCCGAAGATAAAAGAAATAACACTCGCTTTACTGCTGAGGTTTTTCTCCGCCTAATCTCTGCTCACTCTCTAATACTTATTAATGCAAAGCACTAAACTGATTTATTTTGGTCTGAGGGGCCCTTACGAAACCGTCTCATTAACCCATTTCATATCATTTTCCTTTTCTCTGTAAACATCTTTTTCTTTTGCATTATCCTCTCCATATCAAACTTTGTTCTTCAGCAACCACCAAGAACAACAAGAGATTCACACCTTGTTTTTATGTCTGTTCTTGTGTGTTTCCTTCTTTTTTAACACAATGAATTCTCACTGAATCATACAGTGGTAATACACACTAATACTGTTGCATGGTTTTAAGAATAGTTTTCAAATCGATAAGCATGAAACTAAGCCAGAGATGTCCCCTCGTCTCGAGTCACATGTTATTTAACTTTTTAATGTCAGGGCCCTACTATTTGAAATGCAAAATGTACTGTGCAAAAGTCTTGAAACCCCCCTTATTAATGTTCATTTTGTACTGAATCACCATGTTGGTGCGAAAGTAATATTTTCTGCCTGTCCCGGAGTAGATTCAATAAAAACAAATCCGAACAAATGTTCTACTGAGACAGGCTGCAAAGTGCCTAAAGATACAAGGAGCCTAGATAAAGGAGCTCCGCCCACTCAGCACCACCAGTATACTGATCACCGCCTGATCATCTGGAATCACCTGCTCCTGGTTCTTCACTGGTTCAGGACTTCAGTTAGATGTGCTTTGTTATTATTGAATGTTGCATATGTAGGTCAGTTGTGGAGCTCAACAAACATATAACATGTTTCTGAAACTGGTCAGAGTCAGGGACTGGACTAGAAATGAGTCTTTGGAAGTCCTTCAGGAAGCCTGGAGAACTGTTCAAGACTACATTATGATAAAGTCTGGAACTTTGGAAGCAAAGTTGAAGAAATGAGTGGTGTCTCAAGACTTTTGCGTGTTACTGTGCTACTCCAGAGCATGTAGGTAACCAGTTGATAGCAGTTATGAAATCTACACAGTAGCTGACTGACTGTCAACCCAGCATGCCATAAACTTATTTACTCAATTGTTTTCAACAGTTAATTGATTTGAAAATAAAAAAGTATTGAGGAAATTGTTTTCTCATAGCTTTTTGGATTTACTCATGTATTTTGTTAGAAGTTGTTTGTAAACCTCAGAACTAAATGTGAGTCATTGGCAAAAGTCAGTATCCCTCCATTCAAGTTACACGGTTACTATTCCAAGTAAATACTGTCTACAGTGAACACAGTAAAAGATGCATCACTTTTGCACAGGCTGCATTTCATGGTGATGCAACAACTGGGAATCAGGTTCTGACACTCAGTATAGGTTTGGATATTGAACCAAGCTGTATTTCCATCCATTTTTCACCCTTTACCCCCGAGCAGTCTCAGTCCACCACGATGCAGAAGCACAAGTCGTCCTCCTCTTTCACTCCCTTCATCGACCCACGTCTCCTTCAGATCTCTCCATCCACTGGCAGCGCCCTCAACAATGTTGGTGAGTCCTATATCTCGGTCTATAAATGTTTCTATAAGTTTATGTTCGTTGTTATAAAAGGTTTATGTACATTTACATACATTCAGCCTTACAAGTTCTGGCCTTCGATAAAGTGTTAATAAAATCTCATAACTTTGGCATGAGCTTTTATTAGAGTTACTTAAATCGCAAGTTAAAATAAGGATTACATAAATCAGTGTAAGTAGACGTTGTGATTCAAACATCACAAAAGGAATTAAAGGTAGAAGTAGTCAATTGTAGATCGGCTTTAGCTACACAAGCTTAACGCTGCAGTTCCAGTCTCACTGTGAGGTTATTTAAGTGCTAGTTCTCCATGCTTTACCTTTGTCTCCTCAGGTTATGGGAACGACGCGAGGCTGCAGGAGGCCCTGAGGCAGGACGCGTCTCGTAAGGGATCCGTGGTCAACGTCAACCCTGTTAACACCAGGCCTCAGAGCGACACACCCGAGATCCGCAAATACAAGAAGAGGTTCAACTCGGAGATCCTGTGTGCTGCTCTCTGGGGTGATTAGCACTTTTTAACAAACACCAGCTCAGTCAATCTGAATCGTTTTTTACTGAAACACAAGCCTAACATTTAGTTAAATGTTAAAATAAACATTATCAGAGAGCAGGAAAGCAGAGGGGAAAGTATCCTCAATACCTACAGATTAAGTATTAAAAGATGTGCCTTATCTGTTGATGTGGGGTTTGGTGGTGGCCTAGTGTTTAGGATACTTGCCTCTGGCCCAAGAGGTCATGGGTTCGAATCCTACCTTCAGCAAACCACCACTGGGTCCCTGAGCAAGACCCTTAACCCCAAGTT
>JBBPDB010052044.1:0-10909 GCA_037974465.1 Brachypetersius altus | reverse complement strand
AAATATCTAAATTTGTAATGTACTTTTTCACCATCCTTCTCAATCACAAATGGCACCATTTCTGTAGAATCACCCATGTGTCGGTTGGGTCAAAGCACTTCACATGTATAATTTACTCAGAATCACATCCACCAGAGAGCTCCTCCCTGGCCACCTTTTAAGAAACCATACAGGTCTGCAAGCATGCAGGTAGGTCATTACACTCATACTCACACACAAATACAGATTCATCACTGCAGTTACCGAAGCCTTGATGAACGAAACCAGGAGGTGTGTTTTTCATAAACCTCTTCCAATTATTTAGTATATTGTGACCAAAAATAAAAGACTGGCACTTACAGGAACAAAAGCTATAAACCTGGCACTCACTAGAATAAAAGCCCCAAAAACTGACATTACCAAGAGCAAAAGCCCTAAAGACTAACAATACCAAGAGTAAAAGCCCAAATGACTGGCACAACCGAGAGTAAAAGCCCAAAAGACTGGCACGACTGAGAGTAAAAGCCCTAAAGACTGGCACGACTGAGAGTAAAAGCCCAAAAGACTGGCATGACTGAGAGTAAAAGCCCAAAAGACTGGCACTACTGAGACTAAAGTCTGGCATTACTAAAAGCAAAAACAATAAACTGAAACTATCAATATTGAGAGCCCTAAAGACTAGCAATCCCAAGAGTAACAGCTCTAAAGACTGGCCTTACCAAGAATGAGAGGCCTAAGGGCTGGCACTACTAAGAGTATACTCTCACAGGTTCTATCTTTATTTCGCCCTCACACTGTATCCGTCACTTCGCTCTTTAGCTCCTCCCACAGATGCCTTTAGGAAGTGACCGATACAGTGTGGCAGCCTGACCTCATTATGTGGGGGGCAAAGAGTAATGTGGGGACATTAAGGTTTGGGCATCTATCATGCAGGCACTTGCTTAAGAACATCATTAAGAAAGGCTCACTGGTTTATTAATGAGAACCAATCGACAGAATTGACTCCTAACCGCTCATTATCCAGCAGGGCTCGACCGTCCATTACAGCTGGAAAAAAAAACACCACGAGTTTCTGTGATGACATGTGGTGGGAAAACATGACTGTACACACAAAAACACTCATCATGTGAGAATAAAATACATTCATTACACTAATAATAGCTGTTTTTAACACATTGCTACAGCCAAGACCCTCCAAAGTGATCAATTCTGCCAAACACATTTTGGCTTTTGTCCTAAACATAATTAACACTTTACTGAAGGGCTGCATTCATAAAGCTACTTGTCTTTTAGGAGAGCTGACATAAACTTCCAGTTCACTAATATTCCAGTCCAGTTCAAATCAGTTTTTACCTCAGAAAATGTAACAACGGTAGACAGCTGTTGGAAAATAGTTTATTTATTAATGTCCAAGTCGTCAATGGTAATTAATAAAAGGTTGAATAATGTCATAAAGCTATATGAAGCTGCCCTGCTGTGTTAACAAACTTATATAAATCCTCCCTATTAATGTGCATTCTGATGAATATATTTGCATGTATTTAGCATGAAAAGCTCATTTGGTTAAACTTACACCGAATTAATAGAGTTCATGACATTTCATTACACGTTTAAAGTGACTGTTAATCCGCAGCCCTACAGTCTGGATTGTTCAGAAGCAGGAGATTCTGTCCCAGCTTTTATCTTCATTCACTGCAGAAATTCCTGAAATCAAGTAATTAACGCCGATCAAATGCTTTTCTAATTATCTGGCAAGATCCAAACTCTCTTTCCTGCAGAGTTTGTTAGGAAAAGACAAACTAAACCAATGTTCTTCTATTTTAGGGTCCGCAGCAGCTTCTTGAGGAGCTTCACGAGGCGCCACCTGGGGTTCTTCTCCAGCAAGACTGAGGAACACGGGATGGAACTGGAGACACTAAACTGGGATGGAAATCCGGAAAAAAAAGATCTACATATAAAACTTTATATTAAAAAAAAAGACCATCAGGGTCATTTTTTCTTATCAAAGAGTAAAGAACATTTAAAGGAAGGAAAATGAGACCGGCTGTATCAGGTCATTCGATTTATTCAAGCTCATTTCATCTCTAATTAATATTCAAAAATATTCACAGAAGTTCACAATAATATATGAACATGTTCAAGGCCAGTCAAAGCATCACCTCCAAAAATGACCTGCACTCAGTTCAGTGACAGCAACACCACTCACACCTCCACATCATTCTCCCTTTACAACCCCCCACTGCCCACAACCCCTCCCCACACCCTTCACCAACCCCTCAAGCATTAAACGTGATTAAAGGGCAAAAATGAGACTCTCCTGATAAACACCTGAACACATTTCCAGAAAATCTGACCTCAGATCAGAGCTCTCAGTCACAGACCGCAGGCAGGTGTTCCACACACAAACTAAACTCTTCACTCACTACACTCTGTGTATGTGTGCGAGTGTGTACATAATCTACCATGAAAAACAGCATCAAAATAAAAACGTAGCTCTGTGAGGCAAATAAAATGGGGGGAGGGGGGTCAGTTCTCTGTGGAAAAGGTCTATTTTTAAAGAGGTCACTGTTTCGGCACGATCAAATTTAGTTCACTGAAGCTCCAACAGTAAGTTAAAGAGTCCAAATCACACGTTTGACTTGATCTCCTTGCTACCACACCCTAACCCACATGACTCAAACCCTGCCCTTTAATGGAACAATCATCAGTAAGTGACTCCCTGTTCACTCATTATATCGAAGTTTAATGGAAGTCCAGTTATGTTTAAACCGTTTTTTGGGGGCCTCTAGTGGTTTTCTGGTCTAAGTAGAGTAAATGAATGAGGCCACAATGAAGCACATCACTAATCAGAATATGAATCTGAGCTGCTGACTGACTGACCTCTCAGAGCATCATTAAACCTGCTCTATCAGTCCTGGGACGATGGGAGGTGTGTAAATAAACCCCAAAATAAAACCCAAATAATCCCAAAATAAACCCACAGTCAGTCTGAAGGAGAAAGGAGATGTAGAAGCCTTTTCTAGAACCCATGAGCTTTGGATCTCCTCATCAGTTTATTCCTTCTTTTACCTCACAGTCTCTCTGTCCTTTTTCTCCCCCTGGTGTAGTGAAGCCTCCTTGGTTGCCCTCTTATGCTTCGGCGGACAAGGAGGTCAGAGATAAAGTACAATAATAAAGAATAAAAATAATAACAGTAATAATAAAGGAAGCTCGATTGATGTTTGGTGTTCCGTTTGGCGTCTCTTAGAATCCTTGCAGAAACTCCTGGAGCTGTCGGACGATCTCGGTGTCAACCGTCTCCATCAGCGCCTGGAAACCGGACTCACCCATCAGAACCTGCTGAGCTTTCAGTTTCTCGAACACACACTGCTGCAAAGACACAGTGTGGACAGGGTCCTCCAGAGCAAGCTAAAAACAAACATAGACATTAATAAATATATGTATTACTGATGCTATATATATATATATATATATATAAAATCCTCTTTTGCAACAAACTACAGTAACAATCCTGAAAATAAAGGTTCCTAAAAGGTTCTCTACTGGGACGTAATGAAAAACCTTTACCTAGTACAAGCATAAAACTGAAGTGGGATCAGATTCCACCATATTCATGATTACTCCTGTTCCTGAGGAGGTTTGTGAAAATAGACTCTGTTGTGCACAATACTCTGCCTTCGCCTCCACACTGAAGTTCAGTTCATTTTTTTGTCCTAAACCACGACCACAAATCTGATCCACCTTATGAAGAGCTGGATGTGGACTGTGGGAGCCATGTAGAGATGTGCGGAGAGATGACAGATGGGATGGCGACAGATATACAGGACGGAATGTCCGAAAGTTTGGCGGGGGTGTAGGGGTGAATGGGGGGCTTCACTGCAGCTGTAAATTGTTTGGTGGGGCTGGAGGGATCGATGAACCCCTGATTAACGACGCTGGAGGCAACCTTGGGAGAACCAGAGTGTATCAGGAAGATAAACAGCAACAAAGACACACACACACAACCACCCACACCAAAGATCCGATTCAGCCTTGATTTTTCTGTGGAACACGATCAATCCACACAGTACCAGCTGCAGAAGGACCACATTAAGTCCACGTTCGGAGCTTTATTTAAGGCAGCACCACATTTACTAACAGACCCTCACAACACACACCAGCAAAACTCCAATCCCTCGTATAGTTTAGTCCAAGGCTCTAGATAACAGTAAAGGGTCAGAAATGCCATAAGCAGGTCTATTATGCCTCTTACAGGCTGTGTGATCTTATAAGATTATTACAAAGATGCATAAATGTACGTAGGGTCTATGAAAGAGTGTAGATGTACAATGATGATGCCAATTGAATCGTAAACTTTTGATCCAAGGGCATTGTACCCGAGTTCCTTTGTTGCTTTCCATGTTGTTTGGATTTTGTAGCATTGATGAATATGTCAATCCATGCTGCATTTTGATTGGCTGGTCAGCAGACACAGTCCATCAGAAAATTATCACAGGCTGTCTTTGGTCATCATGATGACACCCGTCTTTGAAACTACAAAGTACGACCACGACGAGTTTAGGAGCCACGGCCAAAGAAATCGCCATGATTGTTTCACAGGGGTTATCTGGGAACAGACCAAAATTGTGCAATGTACTAACAGGCATTAGAGATACTGAACATCACCATGCTCAGAGACTCCAAGCTGAATTGGTTCATCCAGCATGCAGAGCATTTTTTCTAATCCACCTTAAACATTGCAGCAGTTGTGTTGTTGAACATTAGAACAACCTCTTTGAATAAAATGGTAAACTGTGGGATAAACTACCGCTTTGACCCCATAATCAGAGCCGGGTGAAGGAGTTGGGGGCACACTTACAGTCCAAACAAGAGAAGAAACGCAAAGGCGCATTTCGGACTGTTCTCACACAGCAACATGCAAAAGCCCCCCCAACCCCCGGCACAATGAACCCAAACATACTATCAATGCAGTCAAAGCACCTTGATAGAAAAAAACATGATATAACACTATCAGTCATGGATCGACCTTCTCAAATCATTACTGAAGCAGTGTGGGATCATATGGACAGAGAACAGAACAAAGGGCATGTGACGCCCAAAGAAGAGCTTAGGAACTTCCTTCGAGAAGCCTGGAGAACTACTACTGAAGACACTTAAAGAAATGACAGGAAAGCTTGTTTAAGTGAGTTCAGGCTGTGAATGGTGGTGATAATGGTGCTCAGAAAAAATGCTGTCTTTAAGGTTGGTTATAATTATCTTTTTGGTTTTATACTGTATTTACCAGCGTTTGCTCATGTTGCAGTAAATTACTGACTACTGATATATTTACAGCACCCCATAATCAATCATTTTTAATCTTGGTTTTAGTTCTACAGTGAATCTTCTCTTAAGCTCAATCCTTAATTTAATCCTGTTTGATAGGGATTAAATGCAAACTGTAAACTGAATGTAAATAAAAAATAAATAAGAAAATGTAGAAATTGTATATGGTGTTTATTGTAAGATGTAATTGCATGTTTGGAGATCTTAAGATTCCCCACAAGGGTAAGCTACCGGCAGTCAAATCAAAGGTTCTGTGGAGTCACTGGAAGAAGGATATCACAAATTCACATTTTAATTGAAGATTAATGTTCACAAATTAAAAGGGAATTAAGGGATGCTTACTTTAATCCCTGGTGTGTGTGTATTTATTCTGTCTACACTAATGTGTCCATCAGTGCTACAACAAAACGATTCTCCAAAACCCTTCACGATACACATCAAACAGCTTCACTTGTGCAGCTGCAGGAGTTAAGTTTTACTCAGCGGTGATCAGGGTCACATTACCACTGCTAATAAACGAGGGAGAAGATCTGAACCATCCTATCTAGAGGTTCTCCACTGCCAAATCTGTGGAACTTCTCCTTTTTTAGGGTTGGATTACACTTGAATAAATACCAGGACTACTTCTGGTCCCGTTCCGTCCCCCCACCCCATCTCCAGACCCGTTATCTGAGCTCATATGGAATTGCTTCACCAGCTACAAAAAAGCTCCATTAGTGGCTGTTTAATTATGAGCGCCGTCATGCTGCTGTCTTGTTTCTACTCCTGGAGGACAAGGAGCTCGAGCTTCATAATGTCCCATTGGAGATCATGAATAAAACTACACCACTGCACAACCTCTAAACCACAGGAGCCTCCTCAGGAACTCGTTTCAACAACTCTGTAAATATTTCAGTACCAAATTACTTTTGGACCTGGAATTTGGGAACACCTTCTAGAGTGTGGTCATTGTTTCAGGAACCTTTTCAGGAATTCACAAACTTGGTCAGGAATTTGGGAACTTGCCCTTTTTCCAGGGAATTTTAGGAAGTCAGGTACTTTTCGAGGTACCCACAAACTGGTTCAGCATTAAGGAACTTTATCAGAAATGTGTTCCGAGTGTTTCCAGAGGGTCTGGATTATCAATGAAAAGTGCTACTGCTCCGTCTTTTCCTGTTCCATTTTAAATTCCCAGTTCTGTTGGGAAACATTCCCACTGTGTGGATCTGAGGAGGCATTAAACCAGAGCCAATAAAGTCATTAGGGAAAAGTAAAGGTCGACGCGGTCATTTGAATCTGAAACACTTCGGGGACAAGTTGCTCTCAGTAACGCTCTTAATGTGACTCCGCCTCCAGAGAAAGGCACTCACTGACTTGCTGAGTCAGCGCTTGCTTGGCCAAGTGCCGAGCACCTCATTAAACGGAATGTTCAAGTTATTAATGGGGAACTCCTCATACATATCAATGAGGCGGGAGGAGATCCATTCAAAAAACATCTAAGCGGTCTCCTCAGCTTCATCACGTCTTGGTCACTGTTTAAGAGTCTCTTAGATCCTTACAGCAATTTGTAAGTCCATCCGTTCTCCTTCTAAGTCTCATTTACTCTCAATGGTTCCTCTTCCTTATGCTCTCAGGAGTTTTTTTTATCATGCATTTAAGAAAGATTTTTGAGTTTTGGTTCTCCTCAGTGGATCTTCCAAAAGTTCTCCTTTTGTGACTTAGCTCTTCTCAGTGTTTTTCCTTAAAGCTCCTAAGGAAGGACTTTTGAGTCTTAGTTCTGTTCAGTGCTTGTTTCTCATGCTCTTAAAGAGGTCCCTCCTTTAGAGTCCAGGCACTTCTCAGTGGTTCTCCCAAATGTTCTTGGTTTGGTCCTTGGAGTATAGAGCACCTGCCTGAAGACGTTTGATGAATGTGTGAAAGTAAATCAACAGTAAGAACATCTGTTTGCTGTGGAAATTACTGCCAAGAAGAAGCTGAAGTGAAGTGAACTGAACATTATCTGTGATGAAAGCAGCCTGAGGTGAGATGATTGATCTTAAGGTGCATCAGCCAAGCTTTCCCAGACTACCGTCCTCATTGTTAAGAGAGTTTCTGGTGGAAGAAAAGGCTCGTTAAAGACTCGACTCGGTGATACGACCCTGACACTGTCCTGCAGGATCATAAAATCAGGGAGGTGGAACCGTAACCTCAATTCAGGTTCTCCTGGAATTCCTCAGCAATTTTATGGCTCCCGGCTAATAATCAGGGTCAATAAAACCGAGGTCTTCAGCCGGGTCCTTGAGGCGCCAGGAAGCCCTCAGTCACTTAGGAGTGTGGTGAGCAGAAACAAACAGCTCTTTGAAGGTCCATAACTTCTCGGTTTGACTGAAGCAGGAGATCTCAGCTCTGTTAGAGGAATTATGCAATTTGGTTTGATTAGAGCAGATAATTGAAACGCTGCATCTTAATAAGACACATGCAGTTCTTCTGAGCCCTGGTTTCCACTGTGTACTTTTAAGTCCTCGTAAATGGAGCTGATGACTTTGTGGGCGTCTGCAGAGTCAATTACCAACCTTCTCATTATAGTCCACCACCACTTCACCCCCCATATTAACCCAACCCTGCTATAGTTACCTCTAATTAGCCCAGCATCGGCAGGCTGTTACAGGGAAAACCCCCCACACACGCACGCACACACATGCAGAGGGTGAAATACACAAGCACACACACATTCTGAACATGACAATACAGAGAGGAAACGGAATAAAGGATCTTTTTCAGAGGGCTGGAGAGGATCTGATTGTAATGGCCAAAATTGACCATGTTTCCCAACAACTCAAAACTCAACATCAGAGAGACTTTGCAATCAATCAATTTATTATAATTGCCAGGCAACCAGAACACCCTGTACCGGGACACAATCTGTGATCGGCAGGGAGTGCTGCCCCGATTCAAACTTCATGAGCTCTTCATGTCCTTTTGGCATGATGTCATGTGTCACCTTGGTCTTAATTTCTGATCTGAGATCAGTGACACTTCTTAATGTACGTGCCTCTGTACATGTGCACAGCGCATACTCAGCAGATGCTTGGTACACATCTGAGACATGCAGTCATCTTATTAGTTAGGTTTTCACACCCTTTCTAGACCGTTAATGTGATATGGCCTTTTAAGTTGCTCCATTGCATCAAACCATACCTGAAATGGTAGCACAAATTGTTCTTTATGGCCTTATAGTAGTTGACATCATTTCTCACCAGGCTGGAGCGACATATGCGACAGACATTCTGTACGTGACAAACGACAGATAGAACACACTGTACTGATTACCGATTATGTGTGGAGGACAAGATTCTGCAAGGTAAAACACTGCAAACTATAGAGTAAAACACTGCAAACAGGTTAACTATACATTTTCCCCCACAATGATCTTCTTCTAGTGTGGAGGACGTTCAGCTCTTTAAACACACGACGGTAAAGCTGTAGAAGACACTGGAGAGCACGGTGCTGAGAATCCGTTACACCAGGGGACGACGTTCAGTGAATTCTGTCTTCACAAAAAGTCAAGAGTGACTCGAATCTCGGATCATTAAAGGTCAAAACCTGAAGTGTTTGTGGAGCTGAAGGACCAGCACTCACAGCGTCTTCTTCATGAAGATAAAAATACACGCCTATAACCCGGCACAAACAACCAGACACCACTCCTGTTCACACTTGGCTCAAGCAGACCCTTCACACCACACCAGCAGAGAAATCGTGTGGCACTATCGCATCACACCAGCAGAGGAACTGTGTGGAATCCACACCCTGCATCTAGAGAGGAACTGTGTGAAACTGTAAACCAAACATCAGCAGAGGAACTGTGTTTGAAACCCTCAGACCACACCAGTTCAGATACTGTAATATTACACATACCAAGGCTGTATATCAACATCGTGATTATTATGACACACTGCGAGGCATTTCAATAATTTAAGGGGCGCATATCATCACTTTTCTAGAATTAAAGTCTGTAAACATGGTTTCAAAGGGTACGTGACTCCCCCCAACCATACAGAAGAAAAATAAGCTACAAAAAAAAAGCCTCTTTTCAAATCAGTTTTTGTGAAGTTACAAATCGAACACATTTAACTATGTCTCCTCATTCTGGCTACAGCAGTTTAGACCATTCATGTAGAAGTCCAGGCCTGTGCTGCAGTGCAGGCTGTATGAATAAATTCATCCAATGGCGAAGCTGTTAGTCTCCATCCCCCGAAAAACCAACCCCTACAGCTGACTCCCCTGCTACTCTGGAGCCGAGGGCAGCTCAATGAGCTGAGGGCTGCATGGTCCTCCACGAGAGAGAGGCGAGGAGGAGATGATGATTAAAAACCACAGGAGCTGCATGGGAACTGAAAGAACTTAAGAGTCTCGGGAGCTGAAGCATCTGCAGGAGTCGAATAAGCTGTAGGAGATGCAGGACACGAAGCAACTGAAGAGTTTAAAGCTGAAGTAGTTGGTGGAGGTGAAGGAGTTAAAGCAAAGTGAGTCGTCTGAGCTGAAGGAGCTGAAGTTGAAAGAGCTGAAAGTGAAGGAGCTGACGCTGCAGGAGGTTAAACAGTCATTCTGTCCTCTCTGTTACTGAACATGCAGTCGGTCTGTGCTCCTAATGAGTTCTGTTAACCCCCAAACAGACCATCACACATTACATATTTATACAGTGTGCTATGGTGTGTTCACGTATGATAAATAGTTCCTTTACACTTTGGGCCGTTCTCAGCACAGCACAGTGTGAGGGTTTGGGGTTTGGGGGATTGGGGTGTGGATTGGGGGCTGAGTGAGGGTCGGGTCGGTGTAGAGATTGGGGGCCAGGTGAGGGTTGGGCAGGGGGGGAATCAGGTGCTGAATGAGGGCCAGAAGGGGCTGTACTGAGAATCACACTAGGTCCTGCAGGCTGTTTCTCCCAGATCACCATGGAAACAGTGCTGCTTGGGAAGTATTCTGTTATTCCCAAATAATGTTATACTATTTATAAATGTTTAAGTATTTTCATTATTTTATGTTTTAGTTTAATTTGACTTCTATTAAGATATTCTTCATTTTCTTCTCATTACTATTATTATTATTGTGAAACTGGCTGTCCTCCCTCCCCCAGTAGGATCAACATCACCTCTGATCCAAACACTCACCAGTTTCCTCCTCTTGTCTTGCTCAGTCGGAGGCTCTTCATCATCAGAACACTTCGGTTCCTCAAGATTACTGATCAGCATACAGCTGAGAGGGAGAGAGAGAGAGAGAAAGAGAGATGGGGAGAGGGTGAGAGAGAGAGACAATGAGAGAAAGAGAGGCAGAGAGCGAGAGAGAGCAAGAGAGAGAGAGAGAAAGAGAGATACAGAGACAAGCCAGAGCAGAAAAAGAGAACAGAGAGTGTGAGAATGTTTTTTTTGTATCTAAAAATAAGGTACAGAGTATATCCCAATTAAATGTATAAAGAGCTTTTATTTGAACCAGTGGGGAGTTGTGTATGTCATCAAGGCCATGATTCACCATCTACTCTAAATCAGTGTCAATTTACAGGACACTCACTTTTCACCTGCACCACACACACACACACACACACACACACACACACACACACACACACACACACACACACACACACACACACACA
>JBBPDB010052033.1:0-10909 GCA_037974465.1 Brachypetersius altus | reverse complement strand
GGCGGAGAGTTGGGGGGGCGCGAAATGTTTACTTCTTCCTAGTGGGGGGCATAACAGAAAATAATTGAGAAGCACTGCATTAATGTAAGCCATTTTTTTAACTCAAGGTTTCAGTGGTCTACAGATGCATAGAGTCTAGTTTTGTTGTAAAGAATATTGCCTTTTTAGTCCTCACTTGAATGCAGTATTATCTTATATGAAACTATTATATGAAACTATAATATTGTCTTAGTTAACAATCTGGCACAACTTTACAATTCTGCTTCCCAATTTAGTTGGGTCATACTCCACTCACTAACTACGAGGACTAGCACGAGCTTCCACCAAGTTGCATGGAGCCACACAGCATTTTTTTTGGACAGGTCAATGTGCTTGATGAACACTAAACACGAGTTCTGCCACATCAGCTAACAGACACTTGTGGTGGGAAAGAGAGGGCCACCCAGAGGGAGCAAAGCCAGTTCTCTCTCTTTGGACTTCTGACTACTGACAACTGCAGCCCCACCAGTGAAATACCAATGATACGGACCAACGCTTAGACAGTTACACCACTCTGGAGTTCTAGTGCACATTTTATTTGCAGATTTTGTTATAGAAGTAAAACATATATATGTATAAAATATGTATAAATTAAGCATATATGATACATTTTATGCTTTATTTTGTTAAAATATATTCAACAACTGTGAATTGTGTAAAAAGTGTGTCCCTTTTTTCTATCAATATTTGGTTGGTAGAAGAATGCTGTTTTACCAGCAGGGGTTTTACCAGCAGGGGTGGAGGTAGCTCAATGGGTAGGATACTTGCCTCCAGACCAAGAGGTCATGGTTTAGAATCCTACCTTCAGCACACCACCACTGGGTCCCTGAGCAAGACCCTTAACCCTAAGTTGCTCCAGGGAGACTGTCCTCTGTAGTTAGGGAATGGAAGTCGCTTTGGATAAAAGCGTCTGATAAATACTGGAAATGGAAATGGAAATGATCCATACTGTGGATTTGTAGCATCCTTTTGCATTTTTATATACCTTTATATCCTCACCTACACTTGGCTGAAAGAAGCTGCAGCTTTGCTTGTACTGTTCTCATGAGAGAATGTGTGTATCACATTTTTTGGAAAGAGGCCAGAGGATTAACATTGTCGGTCTGTATTACCTAAACCCTGCAGAGCTGCCTTCTCTCTGAAGCCTATGAACAAGAGGCCATGTGCCCCACTTTGTGCTCCTTTAATGTCAGGTGCATGGGATGGGAGAGAAGCTGTAGTACTGTACCATGTTCATCTGTTATTGAAGCATGGAGGCTCAAGAGTGGGCTACAGAAGAAAGAACACCTAAACCCCATGAAAGTTATGAATGTGGATAACACAAATATTTGACATACTTTGCCAAGGCCAATAAATACATTTGCAAGGTATGCTAATCTGAACCAGCCTTGCCAGAACAATCTGGCAATATGATTGCATCTGTCTCAGGAAATCTCATAAATACAGAGAATCCTTCTGCTCATATCCCTTCAGTTCTGAATGTATTTTTCCAAGCTCGGCTTTAATAAGTGTAATACACGAAAATGGTAACCGTGTGTTTCAAGATTATAGCAGGAGTGATATTAGAATGAATGTTCTGAATTTGCTGAAGCTATGGTGGAAATGTTGTCTTCTGTTATGTTACAGCCTGAGCTTTGTAAGCAGGAGTGTAGAGCTCTAAATACGTTATATGCAAATGTTTCTTCCCCTGACTAGGTATGGTAGACCCTTGGTAAATGCAGCATCTAAATGACGTAATCTTCAAAATTCCAACAGTTACTGCTTTAAATATGCTGCATATTGTAGCTTTAAATGTCCCATCCAGATTGTGAAGCCAGCTGTGTATCTGTGTTATGAAACATGCAGCGCTTTAGCTAAGCACTGCTTAAGCTTTTAAAACCGCCCTGCCTCCAACCTTCACACCTCTGGAGCCTAAGCACTATTATACTGCCGCTTGGCAGTTCTGTGGGACATGGGGCAGCATGTAGGATGCTGCATTAACCACTGAATGCATGAGTGTTTCTCCAACCATCCATGCATACCTTGGGTTGTTAATGACCCAATAACTAATTTCTGACACAAAGAAATACACAATCTGCCATGATAGCATACACATTGTATTAACAGTCATTTATATTTGGATGTTTTGTCACCTAAACAAGGGGCGCTTGGAATGAGGTCACGTCTGCTAGCAACTTGATGCGACTTCTCATCATCAGCTTTTGATTTTATATGTAGTTAAAAATTACAGAGGCAGTCTAGCAAAAAGGAAAATACTTTAATCATTGCTTTAACCGTCTGTTATGAACATCATATTCACCACCTTCAGTGAGTGAGGGTGGGATATTTATATGTGGAATAGGCTGAGGATATAGAGGTGAATAGCCTGTACTTGAATGAAGGACTCTCACTCTTTAAAGATCTGTTATAACTCAATGAATAAAATATGAATCTCTGCTGAAAGTCACTGGGGCACAATAGCAGTAGAGCAGTAGCAGAAGCAAGGCGGGGGTGAGTTGTGTTCTCTGAATATACTGGGGGTTGTGTTTTAGGGTATCAGCTGAATGGATGTGTTCGGGCTGACATAAGCAGATTACTGCCTCGTAGGGGCTTTTCCTGTGTCCTGGAGAGCATTTGCTCCTGGAAAGATTGATCCCACCCCCAAAAACCAAGAATCACACTTCATTTACCCCTTTTTTATAACATGGTTTAGCTCACATATCCAGTCCCTCTTTTACAGGGAGACTGGTTCTCTTTGAGTATATTGTTGACTTCATGAAGCAGTATTACCTTAAAATACATGATGTATGGAACAATAGAAACAGTTCATGACATTGAATTACATTTTGTTACATTAACGTATGCTGAAGAACCTCTGGAGCCTTAGACCCTAGACCACTGTTGTTAGCACTAAACAATATAATAATGCAACGTAATATAATAAAGATAATGTAGATTAATTAGTCAGTCGATTCTCTAAACAATGTAATAAAAACATATAACTTATACCATTATGTGAATGACAAATTAGTATGAGCCCATATATAGGCCTTTAGTGTCTATATAAAGTGAAGAATGTCCTTGCCTTCACCTGTTAAGTTACAGTTTCAGAGATGAGCTGAAGTAGGTACTGGATGGTAATTGTAAATACTTGGCTTTCTCAAGGAGAGGTTTGAAATGGTAAAGCTAACATGTGGAAATCACAATTTAATGTATCTGTAATAATATATGTAATATTAGCATTTATTTTAAGGGATATATGTTTCTTGTCTGTATTGTTTGCTTATATACTTAAGACATTTGCACATTAATTCTGATCAATTGATTTAGCGACTGTTGCCAGACTCTTTTATCGGTTAAACACAAAGTCAAGCCTAACTGCCTTCCAATGCATCCTCTGTGAGTACAGTCAGATCACTTTCATCTGCAACACTTTCATCGTCCATTTTCGCCTTTAAGCTTTTAATAAAGCGATCCCTGTAGAGTAATGTTCTGCTTGAAGTGTGCGCCAGGGAGTGACTGATTCATGGTCGTCTCAGTGAAAGCATGGTATGAAGGATGGGTTGTAGGATCTTCAAAGGCATCAGCTGAGTGAGACAAATTGAAACGAGTGCTTGGACAGCAGAGTGCCTAAGGTGTGACCAATGGCAAAAGCATGCATGTGAAGACAAGGCCCAGGGGAAACTGCAGCCTTATTATTATTCATAAAGTTTATTATTCAGAAACTCCTATGAAGCTGATCAAAAGTGTATGTGGTTGTGAGAGCGAGGAATCTTGTTTAATCTGCCGAGTTTAAAGGGTTAAAAGAGACCTAAATGCCTCTGACGGAACTTTCTGAAAGAATGTGCCTCTCCACTAGCATTAGCCTGAGCGCTAGTTTGCTGGGTTGACATTTTTGCAGCACTGTTGCTAGGCACAACCGGCTGTCGTCCTGGTGAATGAGGGTGTGACCTAGTCACTTCAATTCAGACATCTGGGTCTGAGTCGGTCACCCAAACACTGTGGCGATGGACAGACCCCACCCCACCCCACCCCCTGCGATGCCAGCGCCCTAGGGGTGAAAGGTTATTGGCTGCGCAGTCGGAAGTGCCAGGCTGCGATATGCCACTATTTTTAGTAGGGGATTTTCAGTGTTGTTGCCATGCAGTGGTTTGGCTTTTGCCCGTCGACTGTCTTCTTTTTCTTCCTCCCTCCCTCTCTCTCTTTCTCTCTCTCTACCTCCATCAAACTCTCCTTCTTTCTCTCTCACTCCTCCCTCTCTCTCTTTCCCTCCTGTCTTTCTCTCTCTCTCTTTCACACGCCTGGTGTGTAGTTCTCTCTCATGGTGCTGTTTGACTCACTGACTGTTGTGACGGTGCGGAGAAGCACGAGTGTGACGGATCTCTGAGCTTCACTCAAGCAGAAAAATATAGGTCATACTGTAAAGCAAACACAGAGGGGGAGAGAGAGAGATAGAGAGGGAGCGAGAACGAGAGGGAGGGAGGGAGAGAGAGAGGGAGCGAGAGGGAGAGAAAGACAGAGAGAAAAAGAATAGGAAAGAAAGAGAAAAACAACAAGAGAGAGATCAAGAGGAGAAATGGAGGGAGATAGGAATAATAGAAAGTGAGGGAGAGATGTTCGGAGAGACATAGGTGAGAAAAAGAGAGAGAAACCTCCTGAGACAAAAAAAAAATGAGTGAGAGATGAGAGGAGAGGGAGATGAAAGAGAAAGAGAGATACAGAGGGAACTGTGTGAGAACAGGAGACGAGAAAAAAGAAAAAAAATAGAGAAAAGGGTCAGGGGCCGAGAGGAAGAAAGAGAGGGAAAGAGAGATGGATAAGGAAAGAGGAAAAATGAGGGTGAAGAGAGCGAGAGATATTGAGAGGGAACTGGGTGAGGAAGAAAGAGGCAAGAAAATAGCCTGAGAGAAAGAAAGAGTGAGGAGAAGGAGAGGTGAAAGGATGCTGTAAAACACTTTGCTCTGCCCGTGCTTTAGAGCTTCGCTCATTTGCTCTTGGTTTTCCCATAGAGAAGCGTTCAGCGCGGAGCTGCAGAAAGTGATTGGTGTAGGTTTGTGGGTGTGCCTGTAGCGGGGCAAGAAAAGCCTTACAAAAGCATTGCAGTAGCGTCAAGGACAGGCTGTCTGGCAGAGGAAGAATGAGAGAGCGCATAGAGACAGAAAAACAGTTCGCAAAGCCTAAAAGAAAGCCAAGCACAATGGGAGTGAGACACTCGAAGCTGTAGATAGAGATATAATCTCTCAGTGTTGAAGAGTTGCTGTACCATACAGTACTGCTGATTATCATTTTAATTATTGTTTCGGCAGTTTGTTATAGTTGCCAATATAATTTTGGAGATCCTTTACTGAGATGTTTTGTCAGAACTTTTTCTACTTTAAGCATTGAGGCAGACTCCTTGAAAGGGCTTGTCACATTTTTCTATTTTAATCAGATACCACTCTAGAATGAACATTATTCAAGATGCAATATTCAAGATTCTTTATTCATCACATGCAGTCATACAAGTACAACACACAGTGAAATGTATCCTGAACCGCTCCTTTACTGACTGTGCAAACATTAAAACAAATTAATAAAACAAGTAAATTCTAAATTAAAAATTAAAATCTAAAATTAGAATTAAAATCTGGACATTTATATGTACATTATTTTAGTTCATGCAAAGGGCACCACCTCCCATTTAGGTGAATGGTCTATATGTAGCATCATTAATGAAATGAGCGTGATTGCTAACATAGTAAGGTGGCTAACAGCGAATGGAAGCAAGTAGTTACTAATTAGCACTAATTTACACAGTGCTTTTTGACTGAACTGTTGTTTTAAGCAATAATAAATAAGTATAATAATGTGCCTCATGATATAAAATACTTGATTGTACCTAGACTTAAAAAGGGTTGGCAGTCGTAATTCACTGCTGCTGTTGCCCAAGGCTACACTAAATATTCCATAATCGTTATGTTTGTCTGGTGGTATTCTTCCATAAAGATTATACAAGCTTTGTGCACACAAAACACCTGTACCAGCAAGAAGTGCACCTTGAAATATACATAAATTAAAACAATTGTCCAGATATTTTTGTTCATAGTATGGTGTAGCTTCTCCAACAGTGCATAGTCATGTGATGCTGGTGCATCACCTCCACATTATCCACTTTGTACTGACATTTGCCATCAGAGACTGAAATGCAAAGAGTGGCGTGACCTGGCCTTGAACTCACGCTGGCACGAACTGTTTTCTCTCAAAGCACTGTTGGGTTCGGCTGGGGCCGCTTATCTCCGGTGAGGTGAAAGCCGATGTTTCTCTTTATGCTTGCAAGGAGAAAGCGGGCTAATATCTGCATGCATGGAAGATTACTCATCTGTCTGCTGGCTGTTATTCTTTTCCTGTTGGAACAACAGAATAGCTGACTTGTATATTCTCAAAGGACAGTGCTGTAAAATGCTGTATTGTATCAGCAGCTGTAGTCAGTCTAGCATGCCCAAAAGTCTCGAGCCACTCCTCATTTTGTTCATATTTTGCTTCCAAAGAGCCAGACTTTCTTGTACTTCTTATTGTAGTCTTGAGAAGTAGTTCTCCAGGCTTCCTGAAGGCCTGACTCTAATTTTTAGTCCAGTTACCTGACCAGTTTCAGAGGAATGTTTATTGTTGGTAAAGCCAGACAGTATGAATCACCTACGTAAGAATCATTCAAGCATAACAAAGCTATCTGTGTTTTTATTTTTTATCTCTGAAGGCTACACATGATGTTTGTATGTACCAAAAACTGTGACAATTTTTACATAAACATTTAACAACCTTTTTTTATCATTTTGAATGAAATCGCCTGTTGTGACCATATGTGACACATATAAATGACCTCTGGTTGGCAATGCTGTACGTTTGCCTCTTTTAAAGTGCAGTCAGGGCTGAAACGCTCCTTATAACGTCAATGTAAATGAGAAGAGCTAAATTATTTAAGGGTGTATAGGATATATGTAAACACTGGTTTTGACATTATAAAAACAATTAATTTAAAACAGTTTTTTGTAGCTTTGTTTCTATATTTAGACAGTGTGGTTTGGGGAGTAAGTGGTACATTTAGAAACAAATTCAATATCAAAATCTTATTTTATGAAGTGAGGGAAAATCAGATTTCCATGAGACGGCCCAGTAAATTGGTGCACTTGGATCTTTTTCTCAGACTGTGGGAGTAAGATGTCAGAGGCAAAGGCAGGTGGTGGTCTATTTATAAATGTCTTTGGGGAAGTGTTTTGATTTCTTCACACTTTTCTGAAAAGTGCTATGGCCTGCTGCTGTACTGCATTTTTCTGCCAAAGAGGGGGCTGTTGTACTTCAAACTTTCACCTCACACCCTCACTGAACTTCAGCAAAACTTCATTTTCAATTTAAGATGGATTAAGCTAAATATATACTGTCCGTCTATTATGTAGCCTATAAATCATATCTGTAAACCATATTTAGCTAATAATAATTGATCATACCCTGATGAGTAGAACTGAGTGTGTCAAGTAAGAAACAAAAATTTGGCTTCTTGTGCTTCCATTAAATGGAACTACAAGTATTATGAGGCTATCAAACACTCAGTAGTCACTCAAACCACATCTTGGTCTTCTTTAAGGTGATGCAACTTTGTTGATGTGGCTTAGGCCACAGTATGACTACTGTGGTTGCAGTCTGTCTATAGAAACCACTTCAATAGTAGAAATTCTGTGTTAGAATCAGTGGCAAAGACCACCATAAATATAGAAGAATATGATCCAAGATCAGTCCTCTTTAGCTGTGGCAGTGTCTAAAACTGCTGAAAGAACCGATCAGCACCACCTTAATAAACAGCTGGATGTGGTTTGATTGAGTTTAGTGTAGAAAAGATTTTGATGATTTATTGACTTCCAGTGTTCATTAGCAAAGCTAGCATTCCAATTACTTATTGGCTGACTACATGTGGGATACATTATTCCTTTAACAGTTTACCTGTAGCTCAAGAAGTATTTAAAGAGACTTTGCTTGTAATAAAATTAATTTGATTGTTTAGCAAACAGGATTCCACTAAGTGGAAACAAAACCTGTTGTGGTGATCAGGTGAACGTTGCTTTGTTGTACATTTGTAGGATATAAGATGTTGAATATTATTATCTGGTGTCCAACTGCTTCTTCATTCAGAATAAAGAGACATGGTTTTTACCTTTAAATTCAGCTTCTTGAGAGCGTCTCCAGTCATTTATACACACTGCAGGACTATCTAAAATGAATTGTAAACCAAAAAACTGCTAGTCTAATTTAACATTGTCAGAAGAATGTATTTTAAATAACAAATATGCAACATAATGAACAGCCTTATCTGCCTGAGAGTCTATAACTCCCATCACTCTCATCACTCTGGTTGGGTGTAGCTATAACAAAGAGGTGGGTCAAGTAGATTATAGTTTCATTTTTTCCTATGAAAATGTATTTTGATTATAGAAAATAATATATATAGTTCTGCTTTAATAGTCTACATTGTGCCTTATTTAAAAAGTGGTCTGGGCTGAAAAATGTCATGTAATTTCTAAATAGGCAAAGCGAATTTATTGGTTTTCGTTATGTCACAAAAAAGTGAATTGGAAATGTGAATACCTCATTTTCACATATGGACTGTCAACTTCAAATAAAAACAGGTAGAAGTATAGAAGAAATATAAATTAAGTGCATGCAGTATCTATAAGCATAGGAATGAGTTTCTCGGGTTATATCTTTTGGAGCACTTTTGGTTTCGTTGTAAATAGTGGTCAAGTAGTCTGGATGCAGTCACCAACATAAGTCAAGATGAAAAAGGCATTTATCACTAAATGTCAGTGACACTGCAACAGATTGGCAACCTGGCTGGGTTTTCCTCCCTGCAATGCTGGGATAGGTCAAGCGACCACCCACGACCATGGTTAAGGATCTACCAATGGATGCTTATTTGTCATTGAAAGTAAACACATTATCATTTGATAGTCAAGAAAAAGTAACTCTTGAAATTTCACATTGCAATGGAAGTGTATCTGGTCACTCTGCACTTCTGAACTTTAAACACTGGCTGCTGTGCTAATGATGCTGTCCTATTTTCTCTCCTCCACAAATGACTTCTCCTCTCTGTCCTTTCCTGACTTTGAGATCACTTTTCTTCTCCTTTTTCTGGTTGCCCTGTTATTTTCCTCTAAAATTTCATCCAATTATCTTATCCTTGTTAGTTGAGGCAATCTCCCAATGCACTGTTTGGATCCCCCTGGCATATAGTGCTAACCAACCTGGCAGTGAAAGCAAGCGTACTCTTTCTCAGAGACACATGAAGCCAGTTACTGCATGTTTTCAAACTGCCCAGGTGTGTGTCTGTGAGCTGGGAGACTTCCAGTGTTAGCCACCATTGCTGTAGATGGACAGAAGAAACAAAATAAGCCATAATAACCCAGATAACAGCTGGGCCAGTCATGCATTCACAGAGTTCAGGCAGAAATTGTTTGGGCTTCATAAGGATTTGAAGTTACAGTGCACTGGATTAATGGATGGGTGGATGACTTGATAGATAGATAGTCGAACATGCCCCAACCAATGAAAGAGCTCACTTGGCTGTTTCTACCCAGATACCACAGGGAGATCAAATTTGATTGACTCATTTTTACTTTGGGCTTTTCAAAGGTTTAATCTTTTGATTAACATCCTAACCCTAAGAGTGAAATAAGAAATGCACTATAGTGTATTACATTTAAGAGTTCTACTGAAATAAAAATACTAAACATACTCAGTTTCCAGTAAGCTCACCGGTGTGGAAATACTTCTGTTACCACCTTGGCAGTGTTGTTGGCTTCCCACAAAATAAAAGCAGCCAACTATTTTGTTAAATTAAGCAGTCAGTTTAGAGCAGTGCTCAAATAAAAGAGTTCAGGCTTATAATTACTTTAAAAACTTCAGTTTTAGAAAGCAATGTAACATCCGGTGGAAACATGTTTGTTTGCTTTGTTCTAGCCTATGTAATTTAACTTGGGAGCTCTCTGGCCTCCTGCTCTGTGCTGAGCCTCGCCTGCTGCTCCTGCATGGAGAGTGTGGTAAGAAAAAGCACGTCTTGACAAGTCGAAGGTGCAGTGAACTGTTTGGGTTATTTTTCAGAGGTTATCTCTCAGACCCCTCTCCCTTCATGCAGCTGTGCAGCCAGCCTCTCTGCAAAACAGTGCAAACACACATTTGCACACATACACATGCATAAGTCTGTATTTCTATCTTTGTGAGTGTTTCCATTGTTTTCTGTATGACTGTATTTAAATACTGTTGGCTACAAGTTTTTTGTGTAGTAGAACCTTTGCATTATGTGCAGGTTCTTTAAACTGCTATTTAATGGGACCTCTGGTTATGATGTACATGTCATCATGACTTGTGACAGGTGTGGTTTATATACAGAAAATTAAAGGGGACATATTTTGCATACTTTTGTATTTACATTTCTGTACTGCTCCTATAAACACTCTAAGCGTAAAAAAAAAGCATCTGTTTCCTGTGAATCAATAGAAAGATTTTGGTGTCAGGAATCATATGCTTCTACGAGCCGTTTGGACGGTGACCCCGTTTGGGACGTAATAATGGGAAAATTGACATAGAACCACCACTCAGATGTCAAGCCCAGACCCACTAGATTAGTTGAAGATCCACCATTTTTGACTGGTAGTTTTATGAGCACGCAGAGGCAAAGGCAAGTCACTCATGAAGTGAGTCTTGCTCTGGGTTCGACTCGGGGTCGAACATATAGGGCTGGATAGCACCTCTGTTTTCAGACTTTTTTGACGCGTATTAAATGTGCAGCGTTAAGGCAGAAATATACTTGCTGTTAACTACGTACGTATGTACGTACGTAGAGCCGCGGTCCGTGTTCTGCGTTCTT
>JBBPDB010052004.1:0-10910 GCA_037974465.1 Brachypetersius altus | reverse complement strand
GGGGAAAGGGTAGGGGTGAGCCTATCGATGGGAACACTGGGGAAGTGAGACACAGACAGCACTATATACTAAGACAAATCACAAGACTAAACTGAAACAGGTGAAACTCATGGACACAAAGCACACATACCGAAAACTACAAGGACCAGAGATACATGGAACTAACTTCAACATAAAAGTCCCACAACCCATCCGAGTCCCACAGAAAACAGAATAGAACATAAACCAAAACAAAAGCAGGGGTCTAATCTGGCCCTAGACCAGATCCTAACACACGGCAACGAGGTTCGTGAAGGCACATGCTCCCTCTGCACCAGCTCTATAAGAACATTTAATATTATAACTGAAAAGCACTATTCAAATATTGGATATAATAGTAAAGAATGCTGTTATCATTAATATTATGACAAAGAGCACTGTTAGAATAATTTATATTATAGAGCACAATTATAATATTTAATATAATGAAGAATGTTATAATCTATTATTTTGATGCATAGAGCTTTAAGAATATTTCATATTTAATAAAGAGTGCTTTTTGAATATGATCATGAAGAGCATGATTTCAATATTTTATATAATAATGAAGAGTGTTATTTAAATATTTAAGATAATGAAGTGTACCATCAGAATATTTAATGAACTGAAGTGAAAAGTGGAAATTCTGTCATTTGTGAACACACCACTGCACACAGTGTGAACAGCACGAAATTCTTCCTCTGCACTGAACCCATTCACCAAGTGAAACAGAGGGCAGCCAGGAACACAGCCCCTGGGGAGGAGTGTGTGGGGATAGTACCTTGCTCAGGGTACCTCAGAGGTGCTTAGCGGTCTTGGGAATCAAACCAATGACTTCCTGATCGCAGGGTGAGTGCCCTAACCACAACATTAATATTAATATTATAATGAAGAGCGCTGATAGAACATTTAAGACCTAATGTGAATATGAGTAATTAAACCTGGAGCAGAGGGAAGTGGCTGACGTCCTGAAACGGCGGGAAAGTGAGTTATGTAACTGCGGGAAATCCACGAGGTTCTGCTGAGTCACAGCTCACAAAGTCACAGTAGAGATGAGTAATAATGAGTAATGAAAGAGACAGACAGAGAGTTTACTGAGTGCACACACAGTCGTACCTATATATAATATAGGCTTTGTGAGAGAGCAGAGGGTCACAGCACTGTGTATAAACTGTTTATCTATGCAGTTACTGGTGAGAACACAGTGAAAAAAACATAAATAAGACCTGTATGATGATAAATTATTGATGATTAAGTGAGCTGCTTATGTTTTTCTTTGGAAGAATCAGATAAAAGTCGTTTCTCCGTGGCGGCTGACAGATGCCTGGTGAAGATGTGAAGGGAGAGGTCTGGGAGTCGTTAGTGTATTGGTGTCGCACTGGGTTCTGTAAGGTAAGCAGGTAAGTCACAGCAGAAAAAGGTTAATGACGGAGAAATCTGCTTGCTTCCACTGTAACCCTTCAGCGCCAAACGTCTGAGAAACAAGGTCTTGCTAATAGTATCCTACTCAGCCCTGCTAACACAGAAGGTCACACACATCTTCAACAAGGTAGGAACTGATGAGCAGTTATAATTTGAGCAGTTATATACACACACAACCCCTCTAACAGTACCAGACACCAGACTCAGCCTTGCTAACACTACAAACTCAATCTAGCTAATATTACCAAACTCAACTCTGCTATTTCCACAGACTCAATCCTGCTACTTGCACTACGGACACAACCCTCTTAACACTACCAAACTCAACACTACCTCTCACATTACCAAATGCAGCTCTGCTAACATCACCAGACTTAGTCCTTAACCCTCAAACTCTTTGTTACGGAAGTCATTACTTTATCCATCCATCCATGCATCCATCCATCCATCTTCTACCCCTTTGTCCTGCACTCGTGGTCGGGGTGGGGCTGGAGCCTATCCCAGCTGGTATGGGCAAAGGCAGGGTACACACACAGCATGTACGTGGCGGGAACAGATTGTGTAGTAAAATTGGAGGGAACTACAGGGGGCAGTTGCACCACCCTGAAGCCCAGAGTTACGTAACTCACGTACGACTGTCACATGACTGACCTGAACACACACCTTTACACACACGCAGTCCAACTGCCCTGTAACCAAGTGTGTGTCCATGTGTTCCATACAAGTTACCTAAATGGGTAGGTAATGGTGACATGGTAAGGGGCGGAGCCAAAACTCTCCTGCATGACAGTACAGCTCACCTTCAGTTATATTAAATTAAATAAAGTTAAAATATTATTTATTTAGCTTCATCAGCTCTTCTGACCTCACTGAGACTCAAAGAGTTCCACAGGTTTGGACAGACGGTCAATATCCAGGAGCAACTGTGTTTAAGTGTGCAGTCTCTTAGTAAAGTAGCCAATCAGAGCTTTTCCTGCACTGCCTGACTGTAAAAGGATCGACTATCTGTGGGTTACTTAAAATGGTCAGCAGTCGATTCTTCACTTTTCTATGAACAGCTTTAGCAACAGTGGTCAAGATTTAATTTGTGTGTGTGTGTGTGTGTGTGTATGTGAGTGTTGGGGCAGGTGGTGGTGGTCAAGATCTTAATGGGGCGAGGTCCCAGACCGCTATATAGCTCCACTCCTAATTAGATCAGACTTAATGTAGAAATCAGAAGCTGCAGAACTGGAGCTGAAATGTGTGGTCATCACATATATGACACTGTGAAACTGCTGTTCTGATGTAAGGAAGACAAATATTGTCTTTTTCGAATAGAACTGCTCGATACTCCCCAACGTTTTTATACTGAACCTCACAGGTTGTCAATCACAGCGTAAACGGCACCAGGCCATGGGTCATGACCTCATCAGTGTATAACAGTACTGGTACAGGTGTGTGTGCTTTTTATCGCTGTCTGTACAGATGTGTGTTACTGCTCTCAGTTCAGTGTGAGTGTGTGTGTGTGTGTGTGAGTGTGTGAATGTTGGGTGGGATGTTTTATAACAGACGGGTTTAAGAGCTGTGATTACAGTGTCGGAAAGTCATTACACTCAAACACTCGTCCGACACATTACTGCCTGCAGCGTTTTACTACACACGTACCATGTGCTGTGCTGTGTTCCGTACGACAAATGGACACTTAAGATTTACACTCACATACACATGCACATGCACATGCTTTTTGGGCCGACCGTTTACTCATTTATTTACAATCAAATCCTGACAGCATGTTCGGTTATCAGCAAATGACCCCACTGATCCTCTCACACAACCAAATCATCACAGCAATGTTCCAACATCATTTAATGCATATAGTTATTGTATGTACACTGCCATTGTAAAGCCTTAAAATCAATTAATTAATCATTTGTTTACATTTTTACAGTCTTATTGTCAAAAAAATTAGTCTTATTGAAAGATTCTGTCCAGAAAAGTTCCTGCACTGTGACCAATTCACAGGGAGGTCCATGTTTGTCCTTAAACAATGATATTTTTTTCATTTATCATTTTGTATTACTGTTATTGTCTATTTGACCTCTATTGTCTGTTCTGTTTATTTTGAGTGTAATATTGCTCCTCTTTCATGAGTTTACTGTGCAGTAAAAGCTGGTTGTGATGGTGAAATTGGTGTTTCGCTTGTGTTGTCCTGCCAAGGAACTTGTGAGAGTTTCTGGGCAGTGTCTCGTCCCGTCAGGGCGAGAGGAACCCGCTCTTCCATCATGAGCTCATCAGAGAGGGAGGGGCTCAAGCAGACCGGCTTCCAGATCCTGATAAAACATTCAGTACAGAACAGAGTTCAGAACAGCCTGCAGGAGAACATTCCACCTACACGCATCAAAAACACAACAAAACACCAAAACCACAAATACCTCCAAGACAGAATAAAAACACAACAAATACACTAAAACCCCACTAAAACATACCAAAACTCACCAGAAACACATCACACACACATCAAAATACATAAACACACTCCAAAACACACGACAGAACACCAAAAACACACCAAAACACACCATGATTAAACCGAAACACACCAAAACCATTAAAACCCCACTAAAACATACCAAAACACACTCCAAAACACGCAACAGAACACCTTCAAAACCATTAAAACCCCACTAAAACATACCAAAACTGTCATGATTCCTACCTGCTTGCCCAGTTCCCATTTGCGACCACCAAGGGTCGCTAAAGACACCGGACTATGACTGGACTTGCTCTCACCTGATCCCTCTCACCTGTAATTGATCCCACACTGATCACCTCACCCTCCTGTGTTATTTCCCCCATTTTACATCCTGAGTTTAGATAGGTCCTTAGTTAATCCTCACCTGTATTTAGAGTCGCCTTTCTGTTCAGTCCCTCACGGTAGCATACCCTCACGTAGCATTCCCTAGCTCCCCGTCCTGTAAAGATAGGTATGCTCGGCCATCGTGCCTGTTTCTGTTCTGTTTTGTTTCCTTTTGTAAATAAACCCTGTGTGCAATGACGGCGGTCTGCGTTGGCGCTCTCTTCCCTCATCAAAAACAGGACCGGGGCGTGACAAAAACACACCAAAAGCATAGCATAAATACACCCAACCATACCAAAACAGACAAAAACACACACCAAAACCACTCCAAAAATACACTAAAACAGACCAAAACATAGCAAAAATACACTAAAACAGACCAAAACATAGCAAAAACACACCAAAAAATCACCACAAATACTCAAAGATGGACTAAAAACACACCAAATACACCAAAAAGATAAGATAAACTTTTATAAGTCTCACAAGTGCATTGTCATGGCAGAAAGTGGACACAGCAATTATGATTATGCATATTGTTTGTTACCTATTTCTTATCATTATCAGTGCTAAACTGACTGTATAAACTGTAAGTTTCAATGTAGTATTTTTTTGACTACATATATATTTTTTAAATACAATATACATGTATTTTTCTTTGATTATGCATATTTGTCTACATCCTGTCTTTATCAGTGTTATAAATTGACTGTATAAACTGTATGAATTTTGAGGTAGCTTTTTCCAACAGCGTGAATCAATAGACTCTGATGTCGATTTGCACTATGGTAAAATAGCATCTGTACGTGTGTGTACATGGGTGTGGAGGTGGCTTAGTGGGTAGGATACTGGCCTCCGGACCAAAAGGTCATGGGTTTGAATCCTAACTTCAGCACCACCACTGGGTCCCTGAGCAAGACCCTTACCCCCAACTTGCTCCAGGGAGAGACTGCCCCCTGTAGTTAGGAAATGGAAGTCGCTTTGGATAAAAGCGTCTGATAAATGCCGTAAATGTAAATGTCTTAAACTGCACCTTGTAGATGGATTTAGTTCTATCACTGTTCTTGCTGAAGCATTTTTAATTTTTCCCTCAGAATATTAGGTCATATTTATGATTGCTGTGATCATTACTGAACATGAACAGTGTAAAAACCCTTATTAAATACAAGAGACATTAAAAGTCTGTAATGTTGATTCTTCATGCAAAATGACATTTTAAATACTTCTACAGCAAAAATGTGTCTGATTAATCTAGATTTATTAATCAGAGGGCTTGTAATTAATTGGATTAATTATTTTATGTGTGTAACACCCCTAATATACATTCTTGACAATCTTGTTGCTTCCATTCATATCCAAAATCATTAAAAGGGCAGTCTTCAAACAGTCCTCCATTCTTAGCCTTCTCGATCTATCAGCTGCCTTTGATACAGTTGCTTATAACATCCTCCTATTCATCCTCCCAAACTTGGCATCTCATTCTTGGTTCCAATCATACCTTTCCTCACTCCATCCAGGGTGGGTGATAAAAAGCCTGGGTGTCATGACTGATGACCATCTTTCTTTCTCTGACCACAGTGCATCTATCTCTCAGTATTGTTGCCTTGCCTTATACAACATCTGGAAAATCAGGCCATATCTGACTCAGTCTCCCACGCAACTCCTGGCACAAGGCATGGTTATCTCTTGCCTCGATTACTGCAGTGCCCTCCTAGTGGGTCTTCCAGCGTATACTGTAAGATCCTTACTGCTGGTTCAGAGGGTAGCAGGTCAGCTGGTCTTCAACCAACCCAAAAGGTTGCATGTCACTCCACTGCTGATTCACCAACACTGCCTACCCTTGGCTGCCTACATTAAGTTAAAGTCTTGCCTACAGAGTGACATCTGGGTTGGGATCCAGCTTAATCCAATCATTCAGCCAAAAAAACATCACACAAGCCAAACCCAGCCCAGACTCTTCTCTTTAGTTTTTCTCTTACTTCTTTAGCACTCTCCTGTGGTTCTCACACTGTCCTGAAACATGTTTCCTCATGTTGTAAGTCACATTTATTTACCCTAGTTTTGTCACAGCCATTTCCCCAGTTTGCAAGTAATCTGGGATGTGAAGGCATAGACAGTCATACAGAGTGATGAGAAGAGGGAAGACCACCCTACTCACCCAGGGCCAGAAGACAGCTATACTGAATGGTAGGGGAGGGGTAGGACCATGCTATCCATCCAGAGAGAAGATATTTATACAGAATTATGGGGGAGAGGGAGCACCATGCTACCCACCCAGACACACCCAGTAACAGTTAAACTTAATGATGGGAGAGAAGTATTCACCCAGATATAGAGAGGATAGTTATACTGATAAATGGGGGAGAGAGAGAAAATTAAGTTAAAAAACCCAAATCAGTTCCTTTCAAACAGCAGGCAGGTGAAGATGCTGTTCTGGAGTTCTGGGGGATGTTGAAGTGACCATTCTGTTATATGTGAACACACCACAAAATTCTTCCTCTGCATTCGACCCATTCACCAAGTGAAGCAGCGGGCAGCCAGGAACACAGTGCCCTGGGAGCAGTGGGTGGGGACGATACCTTGCTCAAGAGAACCTCAGGAATTGAACCCACAACTTACTGAACACACGGCGCCACTGGGCCACCAGCTGCTCCTGGTGTTGTTCTGAGAGGTGTGCAGGTAGGTGAACTACTTAAAAACTTTCCAAAATTATATTTTGGTCATTTTCTAAGTGAAAATAACAACACATTCTCTACTGAGAACACTCTTCTGCAAATTGTAACACAATGGGGTGGTGTAGTGGGTAGGATACTTGCCTCTAGACCAAGAGGTCCTGGGTTCGAATCCTACCTTCAGCACACCACCAATGGGTTCCTGAGCAAGACCCTTAACCCTAAGGTGCTCCAGGGAGATTGTTCCCTGTAATTAGGAATTGGAAGTCGCTTTGGATAAAAGCGTCTGATAAATGCCGTAAATGTAAATGTAAATACTTAACCACTGATATTGTCAAAATCCAGATTCAGACCGTCTAAAACCGAGTGGGTTAAATGTGAAACAGTTCATTGTGTAGAAATGTTCTAGTGGTGGGAAATGGAACCAAGCGGTGGGATGAAATCAGTGATTCAGAACATGAGGGCCATGGGAAATGTAAATGTAACGTGTGCGCGTGTGTGTGTGTTGCAGACATCATGAAATCAAAGAGTAACCCAGACTTCCTGAAGAAAGAACGCTCTGCTCCTTCCCGGCAGGTCCGTGGCGTCCGGTCAAAGGTGAGGAAATCTGTTACCTACAACATGTAACACATTTTTAAAGTGAGTGTGTGTGTGTATGGTCTGTTTGGTAGATAGATGTGTATGTGTGTGTGTGTGTGTGTGTGTGTTGTGCACTGTACATGTGTTAAAGTGTGCTTTGTGTGTGTGTGTGTGTGTGTGTGTGTGTGTGTGTGTTAGTCTGTGAGTGAGGAGCTGTGGGATAGCGGACCCCCGGTGGTGATGTAGGTATAGTATAAATCAGAGTGAGCTTTTCTCCCAGCATGCCTTTCCCTGGACCCGACACGCCCCCCACCTCCCGCAAGCCTAAGTGTGAAGTGATGCCTTCGTTCACTTTCTGCTAGGTTCAGCTCAGTGTAGTTCTTCAGTTTAGATAATGATTCACTTACAGCTACTACATTGATTCAGTTTAAAGACCAGAGTCAGAACCAGAATCGGAGTCTGAATCAGAGTCAGAACAAGAATCAAAGTCAGAACAGGAAACAGAATCTGAATCAGAGTCAGAAAAGGAATCGGAGTCTGAATCAGAGTCAGAACAGGAATCAGAGTCAGAACAGGAATCGGAGTCTGAATCAGAGTCAGAAAAGGAATCAGAGTCTGAATCAGACTCAGAACAGGAATCAGAATCAAAGTCTGAATCAGAGTCAGAATTTACTGTAGTGAGTCACTGTAGTGGTTCTGTTTGAAACATTGTGCTGTATCAGATCAGGCTGAAAGCACAGACACCTGAAATGAATCCTCCAAACATCGACTCCATTCTCACACTCACATTTATTCATGTAATGATTTAAATTCAGAGTCCTGTTTTACCTTGACCCCAGGACGAGGCGTGTGTGTGGATGTGTCTGTTAACACTGCTGTGTCTGTAATATGAACCCGTGTGTGATTTGTGTTCACCACCTCGATGGTTTTGCTTGTTTTTGGGTGTTTGTGTGCACCGAGATTTACTCATTTGTGTGTGTATTTTAAAATTAATCACATGATCTTTACAAACATCTCTTTTACCTGCAACATAATTTTTCCAATTATGTTAATCTCTCAATTTCTCTCTCTCTCTCTCTGTATCTCTCTCTCTTTCTCTCTCTCTGTCTCTCACTGTCTGCCTCTCACTGTCTCTCTCTCTCTCTCTCTCTCTCTCTCTCAGAGTCTGAAGGAAGGATTGACGGTGCAGGAGAGAATGAAGCTGTTTGAAGCAAAAGACTCCAGGAAGATCTGAAAAACTTCCTTTTACACACACAAAAATACACACACACTCTCTCTCCCTCTCTCTCTCTCACACACACACACACACACACACACACACACACACACACACGCACGCACGCAAAAGTCTCGCATTTGGCTTTGACTATTTTTAACTTTTTTCCTTCTTTTGTTCTCATGTTTCTTTGTGAACTGCAGGTCTCTCGCCCTGTTTCTCTCTCTCTCTCTCTCTTTATTGAAGTGAAGTGGACATTGTTTTATGAAACCTTTTCTTTCTCTGTTTTTAGTGCCTGAAGGGATTTTGACGTTTAGCTTTGAATTATTTAGCTTCTTTTCACAACCTGACTTCTCAATTGTGTTTGTGTGTGTTTGTGTGTGTACATTTAAATCACATCACTCTTTTCATCCTTAGATCAAACTACGTCACCCTCTCAGTTCCTTCATTTAGGAAGGTGTGTGTGTGTGCGTGCGTGCGTGCGTGCGTGCGTGTCTGGCAGAGGCATTAATTAACTGCTGTAGTTTGTTCTGAGCTGTAATTTTTGCTAATTATATTGTAAATAAGTGTGTGTGTGGTTGGTTGCTAGGATACGAGGCAAGTCTTCATTCTACTGTGTTTTTACAGAAGTTGTGAGAATTAGGTTTACAGCATCGTTAGCTGTGTGTGTGTGTGTGTGTGTGTGGTTACAATTAACGTACTTGATTATTTAGGTTGTTTTTTAAGCTCCATTTACTCAACAGTAACTATCTCTGCTGTCAGCCGTCTGAGGGATCTGATTGGCTGCTGGGCTTTGAGGGGCGGGGCTTGCTCCTCTGCTAAAGAATCTTCTTTTTTCTTTTGAGCATTGTGTTTCAGAAAAGCGCCATTTAGGCCGAGGCCGCTGTTTTTGATCGCCCCTGATTGGAGAGCGCTCTCTCTCTCTGCTCTTAATTTAAGCGAACTCCGTAAAGCACACCCCCCCTCTCCCTGTCGCTCAGTGGCTTGTACATATTTGTTTCAGAAGTTTTGTTTAATGTTTTAAAATAAATGAATAAATAAATCTATATCTTTCTCATTAGCTCTATATGGGGGAAAATGTCTGTACACACAAATATATAGATATATATGAATTTTCTGTTTTATTTTGGCGTGAATGTGGAATGTCCTCAATAAAAGCTGTTTCTGAAAGCTGCTTGTTGTGGCGGAGCGTTGATTTTCATATGTATAATTGTTCGTTATAACCATATTAATTAACCATATTAACGATGAAATTAATCATAGAAAAACAGTGTCTCTTGTGTTTGGAAAGTAAAAGCATGTGTAAAAGTTTCAAAACATGCCCTCCTTAATAGGTACAGTACTGGGCAAAAGTCTTGAGCCCCCATACCAGTACCATCTGGAATGTGTTTGATTGGCAGCAGCTTCATTTTTCATCATCTTAGTAGTGATCCCAAACTCACTGTCAATACAGTCAAAGCTCCTCTATAGAAAAAAACTGGATGAACTCTATCAGCCCTGGATCGGCTCCCGAAGCCCAGATCTCCCCATTACTTTAGCAGAGTGGACTAGTGTTGTTTTTGGCGGCCTGTCCTAATTTTAATTTTAGGCTAGTCTTTGCATCAAGCTGCCATTTTAGTTTTTATTAGTCTTAGTCACGTCCAAACTCTTTTAGTATAGTCAAGTTGCAGCCGACTAAAACTTTTACTAGACAATAAAAGTTGTATTTTAGTCTCCTTTTTTATTAATGCAATTCTATTTAACCCAGTCAATATAGTATAAGTGTAGTAGAATAGACATTTTCTTTTAGTCAAACCTATTTCACAATTCAAACATGGTTATCTTATTATATTATTGATACCTTATGGACTCAATAATACAGTACATCCATTCCAGACATGGAAGACACTCTGATTTGAAGAACTTAGAAGTACACGCACATAAATTTAAATAAAATAAGTCAAGACTTTTTCACAGCTCTGTTAATCTGCCTAAGGGTCCATGTGGTTTAGGACACTGTGAGCTGTAAAAATGAACTGAACTCCTTCGTTAAGGTGATTAGACTAGTGGACGTGGTTTAGGACTAGGGGTGGGCATAGAATAATTTTTTAAATCTAGATTAATCTCACTGTAATCTTGGAATTAATCTAGATTAAAATGGCTCATTTGAATTCTGACGAAGGTCTGA